>VYZU01036944.1:149431-195855 GCA_013401355.1 Ceyx cyanopectus
TATTTCAATATTGTTTTATATGGATTTTTATTCACTTTTCATGTATGCTACTAAAGACTGACCCTCAACTGTCAAACAAGTATTTGTAGCTTGTGTATGGCAGAATGGGCTGAGCTTAGCATTTTGTGACCTACCTGTTTGGAAATAAAGTATATTGAAATAACTGCTCCTGGGTTTGGTTACTCTGTAGGAAAGGAATGTTGTGGATGGCTCTTGCAGCATAGATGAAGGCAGAACAGATGCTGCAAGCCTGGAACTTATTAATAGCTTCCACCTCCTCCACCTCCTCCCCTGCCCTTGCCCTCCCAACGTCTTGAAGTGAAGGAGCCCCAGCCCTGGGTAGAGAAACTAAACTGTCTCCTCATGTAGTTAAAAAGCACTTGCACAGTACTCAACTGCTGATAGTCAAATGCTTGTGGAATCACTTTTGTCTTTCACTGTAGAACATGGGCCTAACCCAGTTGCATAATGCAAGTTCAGTGCCACTATTCTTCATCTCAGTCCATAACTGCTGGGGCCAGGATTGGGATTTGTTTAACCACAGCTTGTAATTCATGAGAATACAGCACTAGCTTCATGGCTGCCATCAACAAGCTGTTTGTTAGGCATGTGAGGATTAAAGTATGTCATGGGAAAACTTGAGAAGCTGAAACTGTGGCTGGCTTGTAGGGAATGTGATTACTCTGTTACTGCCTATGGCTTTAGCTTAAAATGGATGATAAGAGATGGGACTTCACATCTGTTCATGCAACACAATCAGAAGCTCTTCAGTATCACAAATACATGGTACCTCTTCTGACTTTGGATTAGCACTAAGTAGCAAATACTAGGAGCTAATGCAGGGGCTGTTGGTGATAAAGCTAGGGAGCCTGCTTGCTGAGTAAAGCATTGCTTTGTTGCTGCCACTTACTGCACTAAAACTGCAAAGCTTTTAGCAGAGTAGTCAGTCCCTGATTTGGATCTGCTCTGTTAGTGTATAAAGAGGAAAACCTTAATGTGCTGAGGAAGTACTTAAGCTTCAGTACATGTTCAAATTGTCATCCAAAAGGCTGTGTTGCTGATAGAAAGAGGGGCTCTGGCAATATGAGAAATGAAGCTGTTTTCTTATGAGCAGCTGTAAAAGACCATGCTTAACCTTCACTGTGCTTTCAGCAGATACTGCACTCTTCATTATTTGGAAGTAGTGGGGTAAACAGAATTGATGGTACCTAATTCCTGATTCTCTTGAAGAAGCCCAGGTGCCTTTTTATTTCTTTGTTTCACTCCTAACTTCAAGCTTATGTTTAAAATAGCACTTTATTCTCATATAGGCACTAGCCAACTCTTTGCCTCAGCACTTCCTTGGGTTTTGTCTCAAAAATTAATAGAGCAAACAGAAGAGCAACAAACAAAACTAATTACATCTGTTTCTCTGCTGGGGGCCAGGACAGTGGCAATACACTGTACATTACACAAATGAATGTTGATCAGCTCTGCCTCTTTGGAGATGCAGAAGTTAACCTCTGCTCTTTACCTTCCAGCTCTGTCATAGCCCTGACTGATGCTAAGGAAAGTAACTAGAAAACCCACAATGGGTTTTGCTAGCTGACTTTTATTGCTTATAGAAGTAATAAATCTTTACAGTAATGATGGTGTGTTTTTAAGGAGAGCAGAAGTTTCTCATTTGTTGGATTATGCTAAGCAGATGTCCTTGCATTTCAGATATTGATTATATACTCATCTTACAGCTGCTCTGCTCCAGGCTTCCACAGAATTTTATTTGTCCATTTCCATTTTTAAGTTGATTTTTAAAATCCCTCAAGTGATTGTCATCTGGTGCCTACTTATCTACTGTCCAAACTAGGGAAGTACATTTCCTAGTATAAGTAGGAGTGCCATCTAGGACACCAGAGCTGTAACAAAGTCAGCAGTGAACTCCTATGGTTTAGTTTGACCTACTTTAAAGTTTGGACCATCAAAGCCTTTTCTTTGCCATGTTCATTAAACAAATCCAGCTGTTCAAACTGCACATCTTAATTATTCCTCCCTGGAGGAAGCTTGTCTGGGGGGTGGGTGGGGGAGGGAAATGCTAGAAAAACAGATCAGCTGCATCTGTCATATAATTAGCTCAACAAATATCAAAGCTGGAGGCAAAAATAGCCCTTGCCTTTCAGCCTGCTCCTTGCTAACTGTGCTGTGCCTCTCTCACTGTAGACACATGTCCATTTAGAGACACTGGCATTCCTGCTCCTCATGGTCCCAGAGGGCAGGGGTTGGTTCTTTTGTGATCTCTCTTGGAAAAGGGGTGTGTGTCTGAGGCAAATACCAGGACCCTTCTCTGAGCTGAGGACATGGCTTCTCATCACCCCATTCCCAAAGCCACCTGAGCTCTGAGACCTTCCTTAAGTCCATCTCTGGTGATATGTGACCCATGCTGGAGTTCAGCTGACAGCCTTTGGTGCAATTTCAGATACTGATAAAAATGTTGAGAAGTGCTGGTCCTCTGAGAGTGCATCAGAAGAAAACCATGGGAATGTTGCAGCATGAAGGAGTACAGGAGGCAAAAGGAGAAGGTGAGTGCCACAGCTGGCAGTGTGCCACAGGGCAGGCAGCCTTCTCCTCCCTGCCTGAGCACCTAACTCACACCTGAATCTTGAAGCTGCTGACTTGCAGGCTGCAACACAGGCCGTGCACAGACAAGTCAGTGCACAAAAACCCCTGGAAGAGGCAAGTGCTGCCTCATGTGCCCCCTCAGACTTACGCAGAGCTGGCATCAGTGCGGAGCAGGGACACACAGCTCCACCTGCAGGAGCCTGGGAGCAAACCTGGAGCTGGAGGGAGAGCTTTTCCAGCTACTTTCCAGCTTGCTCCTGTTTCACTGAGTCACTGAGCAGAGCCTGGCTCCATCCTCCTGACACTCATCCCTTACATATTTATAAACATTAATGAGGTCCCTCCTCAAGCTGGATCAAGAGTCCCAGCTCTCCCAGCCTTTCTCATAAGGGAGATGGTCCACTCCCTTAACCATCTTTGTACTTATACTACAGTAACATTTTTCCTCAGTTAAGTCTTTGCCTAAAGACAAAAACACGAACATGCTGAAAACAACCCTCCTTTTCCTCTCCCTCATATTAAGGAGCTGGTTCCAGTCTTGCCCACAGCATTCCCACAAAAATGGAAGTCCCTTCCAGTTACAGATCAGTCTCAGAGTGGTTTGCAAAGGACCAGTTGTCTCACCCTGCCTTTGTGGTACAGGGCCAGCTGCCCTGCTCCTGCCCAGGCGGTGGTCAGGAGACAAGAGTCTGTGCAGTGACCCAGGGAAGGGAGCAGAGGCAAAGACACTTTCTGACCAGCAAGGTAAAGAGACTGGTGCTCACAGATGGGTTGCTACCAACACCTTACCATTGCTGGGAAAGTGCAGCATGAGTCTGTGTCTCTCAGGAATTCAGCAAGCACTGCCAGGGAGCTGAGACAGGGCGGCTGTAGCAGCCCAATAGGAAGTACTTTGCAGTCAGGTGTTCTATCATCATTCATCCTTAAAACACAGTTCCCTGCCATGGTCTAAGAACAGGATTTGGGCACTCAGGGGGGTTAAGCAGTACCCTTTTATCTTTGGCTACTAAGCTCATTTGCTGGGAGGAAGAAGATACTAGATCTAGGTTGGCATTCTTGCAAGAAACTAGATTGCAGTGCTTGAACAGGGTAACACGGGTACAGTTGTCAGTAAGGTGATGGAAGTGCTGCCTCCCTTTCTGTGAGATCAGGAAGAAAATCACCTGTTGTGTTGCTAGAATAAAAGTCCTGCTTAAAAACTCCCAACTGCTTGCATTTGACTATTGTTCACAAGTAGCAACAGTATTTTGCTGTAAACAGCTCAATAAATATTTCCTGCTTTCCCACATTCAACACTCACCTTAAACCATTCAGGTGTCTGACCAAAGTAAAAAGCAAGAGAAAATCCAACTTGGCACATAGACTGCTGATATGAGGCAAGGAAATTCCTCCTGCATCCTGCCAGGATGGCTCACCAAACTCCCTGGGGGGCAGGTGCTGCAGGATCCTGAGCTTGTGCTCTGGGGGTTTCATCCCCCCACCCGTGGGTGATCATAGCTGACAGATCACCCTTGCATCTGTGGGTGATCATACATGACTGCAGAGCACAGCAGGTTCCACCAGGGCCAGGGAAGATCCTCTCAGAGATAAGGCGATGGTGACTAATTAGCCAAGCAAAAGACCGCAAGATGGAGCTCAGCTCAAACAAAAAAAAAAGCATCCAAAAAGCCCTGTCAGAGCCAGGGAAGGCAGGAGAAGGGAGAGAAAAGGAAAGGTTTTGAATCCCACACTAGCGATATCAGACTGCAGCATGAGCAAGATGTTATTAGAAAGAAAAAAATGCAAATAAAAGTACAAGGAAAAAGTATGTACGAAGTAACAGACTATTGCACAGCTTTAATTCCGTGGCAAGGAAGTAATTACATACCTTATTAAAGCAAGGCAAAAATGAACCCACTGATGGATTTATATTTTTTTTGCTAAACTCCACTTTCTCTAAGTTAGACTCCATTTTTGATTAAACATACAATTTGCCAAAACACCAAAGACACTTAACAAGTTGAAGTTTTCTATGAATCCCTTGGATAGCATTTGACAAGTGATTAACCTCCCTACACATCAGTCCCTCCCTGAAAGACACCCCCAGAGCCTGATGAGCCCTTCAAGCTTTTCATCGATTTCTCCATTGGTTTTGAACTCTGCCTGGATCAACTCTCAAATGACACATCCTGGAGTACCAGCCTGGAAATTGCTCTCCCCTCCTCGTCCTCATTACCAGCCAGGGAAGCAGATGCTTCCTCAGAGGAGCACTTCAAAGAACCACCAAGATGTTCAAAGTTACCCAGTGACTGCAGAACTTCAACCTCTGAAGGAGATCTGATTTTCTTGAGTTGCTTGGCAGCAGCAAGAAAAGCTCCAGTACTTTTCTGGCATGTAATTGAGAAGTTCCTTGTATCAGAAGCCACCATTGAAAAAACTCAGCCTGGCTTAACTTCAGAGAGTCTCCCTGGTTCTCCTGGGATGTCCTGCATGACACCTTCCTTGCTTGCCTGCATACTCTGTGCCAGCCCCTGGCCAGAAGGCAGCTGGCCCACCCTGTCCTGACAAGATGCAGCTCCTCAAAAGCTGGGAAAGCAGTTGGGGACAATGTAAAAAAAAACCTCAAACCTGGGACTGCAAAGTTTAAAGGTAGAAGAAATCAGCTGGATGAAGCAGGACACAGCCCCAGTAGTGTCCACACACCAGGGCTGATCAGTGGCTTGTCAGACTGCAGCAAGCAGCAAACTCTATTGTGGGTACCCCGTTACATTTCAAAGCAAAAATTATCAAGTCAAAGAAAAGGGATTTTTTTTTGATCACTAAAATTGTTTCTATAAAAACAAGTTGAAAACGAGTGTTTTAAAGATTTTTTTTTTTCAGATGAGTTTGGTCTTCGTTAAACAGCAGCTTAAACTTGCTATTTGCTACAGACAGTAGTGGAAAACAGAGAAGGCAAGGTGTGGGGAAAAAGGGAACAAAAGTTTCACTTAAGAGCAGATAAATGATGACAGAAAACCTGCTGCATTTATGAATGCTACAGCAAACCAGCTTTTACATCCTTGGTACCTTAGAAAAGGATATTGTGCAATGCTCTACTAAAAATACGCCTGACTCATTCTAAGATTGCACAGACAATATTCAAATGCTGTGGTCTCAGAGCCACCTCCCTGTGATGAGGTCAGAGATGCTCCTCCCCATTCTCCCAAGTGCAGGGGGAGGATAAAGCCCACTGTGGCCAACTCATGTCTCAACCTTCCAAACCTGAGCAGCCTCTACCCAGTCCGTGCAAGAGCCACTAGTGTAAGAACATCTTGACATCTTTAACACCACAGGCTGGACATGGGACTGTAAGCAACCATGGAATTAGGTTTCTATTTTTTTATCAGTAGTTTGGTTTCTTTGTTGGGCTCACCCAGGGAAAGCAGGCGGGCTTCTGATTAACTGCCCTTTCAGAGTTGCACTCAGCAGCAGCAGAGTGCTGTGGTTGAAAGGGCTGTTGGTTTAACAGCTTCAATGTGAATTTCTAGGGAAAAAAATGAATATGCCTTTCTGCTTGTCAGTGCTGACACGAGTCTGTATTGCAGACCATGCTTGACCTAACAACACATTTCCATATGGATATTGCAATCATGTCTCTTGTTTTAATAGTAAAGTACTGTCACCTCACCACTACTAGGACATTCTACACAGCAGAAACCCCTTAATTACATTCTTAACATTACCCTTAGGCCAAATCATTTGTCAATACTTCTGCAGAGAGGACAGGCTTAAGCAGCTAGCTGCAGACCCAATGAACTTCAGGAAAACTGCTTTCCATGCTGCCACCATCAAACGTCATTCCAACGGCATGTACCTGGCACCCGACAGGCCTGAGACACTTTTATTTGGTATGTTCATGGTCACAGCAGCCTGGCCAGCAGGGGCTGCAGCTCTCCCTTCGTTGCCCACATTCAGCAGAACTGAGCTGTCATCTTGCTGGTCTTCACCAAGGAACTGCCTTCACCCAGGACCCGGGAGTGCTGGAGCTGATCCTACAGGCACCAACATCACTGCGTTAGCCCAGACACAACTGTGGGGTCCCCAAAAGTCCTTTGTACTCAAGAGGAAGCGTCTGAGAATCAGGCAGGGAGCCAGCCTCGTCCTTCCCCACATGCACGATGCTAGGAGTGTGTTGCACGGCTTAGACCAAGACAGGCAGCGACAAGAAAAGTAGTCTTTTATTTCAATTAATATTTCTTGGCATTAGGCAGATATTAAATAACACTGGAATGCACAAGACTATTAACGTATCGACAGCAAAAGGGAGGAGGTGTAGCCAAGTCAGGAACAGCAGTGCCAGTCACGTCACCTCGGGGCACTCAAAAGCCATTAACGCAGCGACCACCAGAAGGGACTCCACTGAGAAAAATGCAGTGAGGATGAACTCCTCTCAGGTCTTGTGTTAATACAGTAATGCTGGAACGACTGACAGTAAAAATGAACACGTATTTGCATTCAGGAATTAAACGAAGTGAAATATCCACAGACTGCTAGTCATGCATTTCTTTTGGAACAGCGATTTGCTAATGCATAAATATCACAAAAAAAACCCCAAACAATCTCCAAGATTTGAATAAATCACAGACGACTAGAAGAAACAAAGCTCCAATTCTATTTTATGCCTTAAATAGATGACCTAAATATTTAAATTTTACTTCACCATATATATATAATTTATATATATATTAAAAGAAAGTAAAGACCATTAGATAAGTGCAAGCAATTTTCCTCAAAAAGAAAATTGGAACCATGCCCAGGAAAGCTGCGTTTTTTTTTCTTTTTCCTTTTTTTTTTCCTTTCATACTTTCTACTCCATTCAGTCCATATTTTTTAATTTTTTTTTTAAACATAGTAATTTCTGAAGCAAAATAAATTATCTACCATCTGCAGCGCTGGTAACGGTCCTACCTAGCGTCTTCCGGGGAACTAGCGGGGCATCGCCCTCCTCGCGGGCTGAGTGCAGCGGCGCCTCAGAGCCACCCGCGCTCTGCAGCTGCGTGGAAACACCTTCAGCCGCAGCTGGAGCGGGTGGGGACGTCGCGGGGGAGCAGGAGCAGAGCTGCCGAGGGGAGCTGCCCTGTGGTGGCGAGGGGAGCTGCCCCGCAGTGGCGAGGGGAGTTGCCCCGCGGTGGCGAGGGGAGCTGCCCCGCAGTGGCGAGGGGAGCTGCCCTGCGGTGGAGAGGGGAGCTGCCGAGGGGAGCTGCCCCGCCGTGGAGAGGGGAGCCCGGGCTGCTCCACTCGGGCACACGCCCGGTCTGGCGATGGGTGCTGAGTGGAGGGAGGGGTGGGACAAGGCATCCGTTGGCGAGCAGAGCTGCAGGACCCGAGCAAGGCTCTCCGCGCACCGTCCGCCTCCCTCAGAACTGGCTGGCGCTGCTGGGGTCGCACTGTAGCAACCGCACAATGGAGGGGTCGCTCTTGGCACCTTTGATGAACTCTTCCAGAGACAGCTTACCTGCACGCCAGGAAAAAACAAAGGGGCATTGGTTTTAGGAAGTTCCTCGCTGCTGTCGCCACCACCACAGCTTAAAACAACCCTCCTCACTGAAACAACATACAGATATTTAATCTCTCACAAAGGCACTGAGAGGAATTTAGTGCAATGCACAGCAGCTAAATCCTACTCAAGCCCTTAAGCCCAGATGCATTTTCTTTCTGAAAAACAATCTCGCATAATAATTGCTTTTTTAAAAAAAAATCTAAAAAGACAGTGCCAAATATAAAAACAACTGATGTAACATCAGTTGGCAGCTTTTTGTTGAACCAGCCTATAAAAATTCCATGGCACCTGACCATGACGTATGGTCCCTGAACCCACGTGTGCTTTGAAACTGCTGCTTCTGTTACTGCAACATTTTACACCTAAATATCCCAAATCTCCCACTTGGCCTCATTGTTTATTGTGACATTTAGGGACAAGCACCAATGGCTTGTCCTGCACCTACAAGGTCAGGCTGGATGGGGCTCTAAGAAACCTCATCTAGATGAAGATGTCCCTGCTTGTGACTAGATAACCTTTCAAGGCTCTTTCCAACCCAAAGCATTCCGTGACTGTGAGTCTACAAGCCACTTGCTGTGTCCTGCTGGCTGTACAGGAACAGGACTCAGCTCACAGGGCAGCAAGAAAAGCCAATCTTGATGAAGCCACCAATTGCCACATGTCACTTCTGAGTGTTTGTGGCCTCTACACCTGTGGCGTGGTCCCGAGACACTGACTTGGGCAGCCTGTAACAGCTCACAGGTCTGAAGGAGAGACCACGAGGACAGCCACCAGCCCTGGCATCCCTGGGCTCCAACAGTCCCCTGGCTATTCACAGGATAGGGGTGCCAGTAGAGATCCTACCGTCGTTGTTTGTGTCCATCTGTCTGAAGATCTTGTCTGTTCGCTTCTCGGGGGTGGATTCATCTTCTGGCATTTTCATTACTGATGAAACCATTTTGTAGATTGCCTGAGCATTAAGACAACAACAAAAAGATACGGGAATACCATGACCCAAATGATAAAGCATCAGCACCAAGACAAAGAATTTAAGCCTGTAGCAATAAGAAAAAGCAGCTGACTCTGTCAGGCAGCTGCAGGACTTTATAAACAAAAAACAAATAGGAATTTCTGACTGCAGCTTTTTTATTTGTCTTTCCTGTACTCATTTGTGCTTCAAAAGCAGTTCCTGCATTGCTGTGTCAGTTTAACTGGAACTCAGGGTCTAGATTAATGCATGAGCAGGACTG
Organism: Ceyx cyanopectus; assembly: GCA_013401355.1. Taxonomy (NCBI): domain Eukaryota; kingdom Metazoa; phylum Chordata; class Aves; order Coraciiformes; family Alcedinidae; genus Ceyx; species Ceyx cyanopectus. Next base: position 158,771 of record VYZU01036944.1, read on the forward strand.
AGCAAAAATACAGGAGGCAATAGTGTGCAATTCTCTTTTCTGCAGCTGAACTCATGGCTCTCTGCTGCGTGTTGTATGGATTACAGGTGAATACAACTAGATAGGAAGAGGGGTTGCTTTTCTTTGTGGATGGGTAAGGAAAAGCATTTTCAGACTGATGAGAACGTGAATAAAGACAAAACCTCTTTAGGATATCTGCAATCCTAGCCCTCCTCCTAAATTATCCTCACCCATCCATGAAGACCAGCCACTGGGGCACTGGCTGAACGCATTACGTGTTGCCCAGTGCCCCTTGCAGTGCACTGGAGACATAATTCAGCTACAGGGCAGACTGCAAGCAGCTCATTTCAGAGGCTGAGCCCTGGCCATCACTTACGGCAGGGACACAGGGGGCTCTGTCCTACGTGATCCCTGGTACAGCCCATGGGCTCTGTGTCCCCAGCCTTCAGGAGATGAAGATGTGCACCGCCTTTCATTTGGAGCTCACACTGACTCAAATTTAAAATCACAGAGTATTAATTTTGAGATAAATCAGGTCAGTAAAATTTGAATTTAGGGGGTTTTAATCCCTCAACACCCCATTAGGAAATTCTCAGGGAGAGCTGTTTGATTTTGGCCGCCTCTCAGGCTCTTTCCTCATTTGCAGCTTGTGGGTCCCACCGTGGCCCCAGTGCCCTTTTGGGGAGGCTCAGAAGCCTCCCTGGGGCAGAATGACCAGCACATCCCTCATCTCCAGCTGTCTCAGGGCAAAGCAGTACCAGCACCACGACTAAAACACAAACCCAGCGGGGCCAGCGCCTCACCTGCACTATTTCTAGCATTTCCCCACGGCTGATGTAGCCGTTGCCATCCAGGTCGTACATACTGAACGCCCACTTCAGCTTCTGCTCCAGCTTGCCCCGCGAGGTGACACTCAGGGCGATGATGAATTCCCGGAAGTCGATGGTGCCGTCGCCGTTGGTGTCGAAGGTGCGGAAGACGTGCTCCGCGAACTTCGACGCGTCGCCGTAGGGGAAGAAATTGGCATATATTTTTTTGAACTCTTCCACAGTCAAATGGCCCGTTGGGCAATCTTTTAGGAAGCCCTTGTACCACTCCTGCAGCTCGTGGTCCGTGAACTCGGTGTTCTCGCGCAGGTCCTGGAGCACCTCGGGGCGCAGCTTGCTGTTCTGCTTCCCCATCCTCTTCTGGGTCCGCGGTCAGGGGCTGCAAAGGGACAGAGCGTGTGCCTGAGCCCCTCTGCTGGAGAGGGTCCAGGGGCAGGCAGGGCCTGTGGGAATGCAAATCCTCCCTGGGGCAAGGGGAAAAAGGACATGAAGTATGATATCAGTGGGAAAATACCTTATTTCATCTGGCCTCCTTTCTTCCCTTCTAGGCTCTCTAAGTTACTAGCATGCCACAGAAAGATAAAGGAAGGCAGTTTGGGAGTCACTACTTGGGAAAAAAATAACCCTTATTATTAATCCTTACTATTTGGGAAATAATAATCATTCTTTTATTTCTCTGCTACAATCTCACTCCTCTATCCTCTGTGGCTTGTGATGCCCAGGCCTGGATCCCAACTCGTGACCCACCCCAAGAGGCCGATCCGATGCGATGACCAGGCAGGAAGGGACAGCAGTGGCAATGACAAGTACAATTCATCTATTGCAAAGTGGAAGTAAGCAGGGACAGAGTGGTGTGCAGGAGGGGCAGGTGGCTTTACGACAGCTGTGTTTGCATCGTCCAGATGCTCTTCGAAACCCCCGGCTTATGGAGCACGTCCTCCCTCTTCCCGTGACAGCAGCACTGGCACACAAGGGACTTCATCCTCTCCTGCCTCATCAGACAAGCAGAGAAAAGGGTTTTTTAAAGCAAAGTGTTCTGGCAAAGCAACTCCTTCCAGATTTACTGGGGTTTATGCTTTTATATAAGCTTATTCAGTAAATTCAGTATTCTCCAATGTGGGCAAAAGGGCATTTCAACCTCAGGATATTATCAGGATTTCAAAAGGGGGCTGTTTTTGTCCCCTCCTTTGATAATGCCCATGCTGTGTGAGGGATGGGCAGGTGAGACTGCCCAGCAACAGGAAAGCTGCTTCAGTAAAATGAAAGAAGGTCAATTTGCACTTAGGAAACAACAGGAAAAAAAATATACCACTATATGTATTTCACTTTTATCTCGTTCAGGCTTTCATGGCTTCCTAGCAATACCAAACTGAACTGCCAAGCAAGAAGTTGAGCTCCCATCTCCTTCCCCTGACTCAAGAGGTTTATTGACAAGCTTTGCTCAACGTCACACCCAAAGCTCTGTGACCATGCCAGCATAAAGGACATTTCTCTGCACACCCTGTCATGCCCCTGTTAGGTTCACTCACAGCTGGTGCAGGATGCAAGTTAGAACAGACCAACACCAAACAGCTACTCGGACACTGCAAGAGCTGAGCAACAAAGTGTGCACAGACCATTAAAAAAACCAACAGGGGCTAAGCACTTCCCAGAGAGTAAAAATCCCAGGCATGCATAAGAACCTAAAAAAAAAAAAAAAGTTAAAGGTCAGCAAAAAATAAGTTGCTCTACAGCAGAGAGATTTTCAGCAGCTGAATTTAAGCTCATTTTATTTGTATTCCACTTAGTCTCTGTGTTGCCTCAGCAATGTAAAAAATCCACATCGAGTTCTGTGGCTTAATGCTCAGACAAAAAGCAGCCAGCTGCTCATTAGTTCAATGCATCAGGCTTAACAGAAAACTGTGTTATCATTAGCACTTCTGTTTTCTAGAAAGGCCACCAGTGTTTCAGCTCTAAATCTGCTTTATTTTTCTGTCCATTCTATCACAGCATTCTCTGGCCCTTTATATACCTCTGCTTGATATTAACATGCAGGGATGCTACAGCTCCTGGTCCTGGCCAGCATCATCCCTAGGAGAGCACTGGGCTGCCCTCCAGTTAAACCACTAACTCCCAGCTGCTCCTGCTGTTTTCCATCTTTGAATCTCCCTTGGTCCAGATATTCATCTTTGTAGTGCTGAGGGCAGACAACACATTCTGCTCTGCTGCGGTCATTTTGCAGAGCACAGAGGCTTGGAGCAAGTAATGGAGTGACTGTGGTTTGTTTTTTAAGAGCAGAAATTGCAAACACTCCATTTCTGTCCTTGGGTGAGGAGGTGCCTTTGAGTCCCTCAGTGAAACCTCTTGGTGTCATGATGCGTGGCCCAAAAGCAGCCCCTGACTTGCTGCCAGCTGCCTCACACATCCCTGGGAGAGGGGAAGGAGGAACAGCAGAGCCAATTACTGCAGGAGATGGATTTTTAAGCAGAAATAAAATCTGCTTTAATCATGGGGAGGGTTGGGGGACACATGGTAGAACTTGCAGCTGGCAGTGAAAAGGGAGTTTGAAAAGGTTTAATGCCATTCCTCCCTGTGCCACTAATGCCTTCATTATTCCTGGTACCTTCAACATAGAGACCCCTAGACAACTCAGGTAAGATGTTCACTTCCATTTATTAGATTTTACTGCTCTACTAGGTGAGATACATCCTGTTATTTGGATGGATGCACATTTAATATCAGCTTCAAATGCTTTATATTCAAGCAGTCTTTGAATTCAACCAATTACAGGTCATTTCAACCCGTTCTCCTCTCTTACATTGTTTTATAACAGAAAAGGAGAGTGCAATGCTCTGATCACAACCCTTTTTCACATGTGAACTTTCTGAAAGGCTTCATAATGTATTCAACTCAAATGTAACCCTGCAGTTGTTGTAACCAATCTGTTACAAATAATTAAATAACCAACATCAACATTAACATTAATTTATTAAAACCCATCTCAAAAAAAAAAGCCAGCTTCTATGTGAATTGTGATGCAGGTAGCTCCTCCAAAATGAAATGGCTAAATAACTCATTAATCATGACAGCAACCCCTGCTGCTGGAATCCAACTGACATTTCATTCAATTGCTGTAAAATGCTTTCATCAAATCACTTTCCAGAGGCTCAGCGACTGATTTAGCCACACGACCACTTGGAGGATGGCTGCTAATGGAAGTCACAGGGAGTGGGTCTGGGATGCTCAGGTCAGTGCTGTGATTATGGCTGTGGGGTGGTTTTTTAATGAGCCTGTACCAGCCAAATCACTGACTGCAGTGGGTGTAAAGGCAAAGGAGGAGAGACACCCTGGCACCCAGCCCTGCACCAAGCAGTAAGCTGAGACCTGACTCCCAGCACTGCCTGCCTGGCCCTTGTTTCCCATCACACCAGGGTGACATCCAGGGAAGTGATACCACATAAATCACAGCGAGGTCTGTCCCTGCTGAGGAGCAAAGCCCTCAGAGCACTCGAGGCTATCATGGAAGGAACAAAATAATCACAGGAATGCCCTTGAGGTGATCAGACAAGGAAAAGCTTGGAAGTAAGTGCAGAGCAGTAGCCTTCACAAGCACATCAATGCTCATGAAAGCGATGCTCAGTCACACAAGGCTCGAAGGGGGTAAAACACAGGTGCAGCTTTTTTCCCCGTTTCAAACCAGAATTTGTATTCAAACTGCATGGTGTTGGTGCCTGCAATAAGCTACATATAGCCAGGCTGGAAACCAAGACACCAGAGAACTCCTATCTCACTATATCCTCTGTCCTAGGCTCGCTAAAAATAAGCAGTAATCTCATAGCAAAAGCCTTTACTTGGCCTTTACTGAGGCCAAGGAGCACCCTTGCTGTGCAGCACTAGTGTGTAACTGGAGCTAACTCTGAAACAGCTCAAGGAGCAGTTCTGGGTTTTTACCAATAGATGGACTGGTTGTCAGCATCCACACACTGAAGTATCTGAAATACCTGTAACAAAGCTCAGTGAATCCTACTTTGGCATGAACTCTGCAGGAAGATGCATCCATTCTCTGAGCTGGTAACCCAGGAAGATGGAGAGCAACCCAGCTTTTTCACTGCAAACCTTCTGAAGGAAAAAGCCCTTGAACTGAACTCCTGATAGTATCCTCTTAGTGCATCAGTTACAGCTGCAAAAGGAGGAATGAGTCCTTAGAGATGCACTTCCTACTGCAACCCCCCTTGGATACTGATTTAGTGTTAATAAAAAGAGGAAAATTGATAAAATACCTGTCTGTAGGACAGCGCTGCTCTCCAGCAGAGAAAGACAGTACCCAGGGAAACAGAATAAACACCCTTTACATTATCTGAGCTATCTGCTTTGCAGGGGGAAATCTAGCACCATTTTCTCGCAGTGCTCACACACAAAAACGAGTGTCTGAAATCTGTTATGGTACTGAAGCTGTCACACAGTGTCTCTGGGACTGCAGGAGTCCAAAGCAAATGAACAACATAAGCCAGGCAGCAAATACTGCTCTAAACAGGTCTGAAGTGCAAGAACCATGCCCACAGAGGTGGAAGATTTTTTTCTTGTAATACCTAGAGCATCAGATCTGTCCCAGGTGCCTTTTGCCTTGGGGTGCAGAACAGCAGGCAAAAGGATTCAGCCCACAGAGACCTTGTGAGCAGCACGGTGAGAAAGGCTTTGCTTGGGAACACTACATTACAAGGATGGTGGCCAAACACTGGTACAGGCTGCCCAGAGAAACTGGGAATTCTCCATCCTTGGAGATACTAAAAATCCAGCTGGACGTAGTCCTAGGCAACCCATTCTAGCTGACCTTACCTGAATGGAAGGGGTGGATTGGATGATTCCAGGAGGTCTCTGCTAGCCTCAACCATTCTGTGAACTGGCCTCAATACCTCTCTTTCCCACGGCCAGGTGAAGATGAGAGCCCTGGGGCAATTCAGCAGCTGGGGTGTACTTTTAAGTCTGATCTTTGTATTAAAAAAACTAAAACCCAACACAAAACCCCACAGGCAGTCAGAATGAAAGCCTCAGTCACTGAAGATCAGTGCTGCCATGCTTCAAGAACACACCTTGGAGAAAAATGTTTTGGGGTCTGGTAGCACCAGAGCTCCCCAACACAGCTGTAGTAAGAAGATTCCAGCTCCCATGGGCCAAGGTGCAGGAGGGAGATAGTTTCTGAGGTACCCCATCTAGCAACAAATGGCTAGTGGTAAGGAAAGATCAGAGAGCAAACAGGCTGCAGAATGAGACTGTAACACCCTCTGGACCCCGCTTTGAGCAGGGCTGCTCCACAGGCCTGGGTTAACTGGGAGGGGAAATGTGCAATTACACGGGCCTGGGACAGATGATGAACTCTGCAGTAAAGAGCAGATTTTGTTAATGTTTTAGAAGCCAGTAGCCTAAGCAACGAGTGTTGCAACAGAGCAGGCACAGGATATACAAAGAGGTTGCCATAGACATCTGGTCCTGCTAAACTCCTCCGAGTCCTTCCTGCCACCGAGGGACAGCTCAGCAGCACCCGCCCTGGGTCCCAGCCTGCAGGCTCCAGCACTAGCCCCAAACCAAAACCAACCCCTTTGGAAAGGCCTGAAGCACAACACGGAACATCTTCAGCTCTTGAAGCTTTAATAACAGAAGCAGCGAGACAAAAGAGAAGCCTCAATCAATAATGCTGCAAAATAATTCCAAGCCTGCAGAAACGCTGAGGGGTTTGAGATGAAAAGGGCTGGCTGCAAGGGGAGCTGAAGCACCTTCCTCTGGTGCCTCTGGGGCAACAGGAATGAAACCTGACAAGAGAAGAACAAATCATACTGAATAAATAAAGGACCTTTTATCATTTTTCACTTTCAGTGACTAACTACACTTGTATTTAAATAAGTAACATTGATTATTTGCAACTGATTTTCATGTTAAATCTTTTTTAGAAGCTTACTGATAAAAGTGGGTGAAGAGGAAGGACCACTCCCTGTATCACCCACATTTTCAGTTGCAGAGAACTCCGTAACAGTTCAGGTATGTCCTGAAAGGTGCAGTGAGTTGCTAACAGACCTCAAGCCATCTTACTGTGTAAGTTTACCCATAAACACGTACCCAGGAACTGTGTGGTCTTGAAAACACAATTCCACGTCTGGGATGAAAACCCATGACAGGTAACCACCTACCCCCAGCTCGCCAAAGGAAGATATAATGACAAACCCTGCAAAGGGCTATGTGAAAAGAGTATTTCCAGGCAGGCACATTAATTTCAGAATCAGCCGCAAGGGCTGAAACCCAAGAAATTCATTTACACTTCTCTGGATTGCTCCTGCCCATTGAAGTCACTTTACTCGGGATTATATTCCTGATTTAGAGGGGAAAATCAATTAGTCTCTGACACTGAACATCAAGGCATTAACCCAAGAGCCATCCTGCACTCCTACCACCAGCGTGCATCTGCAGATGGCAACACCACCATCCAGGCTCCGCGGCCACCCCAAGGAGCCAGGGCACACCAGCAGCTGCTGCCACTGATCCCCATCATCCCTCTGACAGCAAGGTGACATTCTGCAAAGAAACTAGAGCCATGCAACAACACCAAACATTTGTGAATTGCTGCTAATGAGGAAAAAATGAGACCTGTGTTGGAATCAGGAAAATGGCAGATCCTCGGGGAGCTCTCCACAGCGTTCTCCAGCTCTGGGAGGACAGCTGATTACTGCAAAGGGCAAATATTCCCAATGCAGCAAGATAAGCACAGAAATATTTTGCATAAATTAGGAAATTGGGTTACTTTGGGTGGGAACAGATTGGGCAGTAATGCAGCTTGTGATTGCAGACAGGAAAAGAAAACCATGAGTGGATTTTCCTCATCTCCTCCCTTTGCCCCTTCCTTTTTTTTTTTTTTTTTAAACCAAACCCAAGGGAGAAGCAGCCAGACTTATTTTGTCTTCAGTTGTAGTGCAAATTGGCAAGGCTTAAAAACAGTAATGATTCTGTTTACACAATATTCCAGAAAAAGGATAACATGTCAGCACAATGTCTTAGTGCACAAGGTCTTTTTCTGACCTTTATCTTTTGTGCGTGAGGAAAAACCCCACACCATGTTCACTGAATATACTATTGTGATATATAATTTTAAATAAAATTAAAGGTCTGCAGGATAGGGGAATGTGCCAGATGTGAACTGGGAAATCAGAGAGGAGTTTTCTTTGCCCTTCAGGGATGATCACTAATGATAGTAATTCATTTGTTTCACACCTTTATTTTTCTGTTTGTTGAATTTTAAAAATCACTGGAGTTAAAAAAAAACAAAGCTAACCTGAAGTTTAACCTTTTTTTTTTTCCTTGCAGAGGTGCAAAAACCCTGTGAATTCAAAACTGTAAAAATGACTATGTGAGAATAGCATCCCATGCATAAAGAAGGAACCTGGTTCTGCTCGATGCAGCAGTTCAGGCAGCAGATGACCCTACCTTGGTAGGAAATCAGCCCAAGCTGTATGGGAGCTGAGGAAATTATTCAAGACTTGGTGCAAGAGCTTGTACCATCCTAACAGGGACTTGTTTTTCACATTTATTTTCTAAATCAAGGAGCCAGAAGGGCAGAGGCCACCATCACATGCAGGAAAGCCATGCCCCAGCTCACACTGTGGTCAAGAGGGTCACAGAAAGAATGTGGTGAGGTTCATGCTCACACTGGGGCACCCACAAGCCTCTGTGTCCTGAGCAAGCAACATCCAACACTTTGTACTGAATTACAGCAAAATCTGTGCTGGGATGCAGAGCCCTGTCTGTCCTCCTGGGGTGGCAAGGGCTGCCCTGGCTGGTGGCTGCCCCTGGCTGGTGGCTGCCCACGGGTGATGCTTGTGGGGGCACACACAGGTGTTTGCCCAGGGTTGTGCCATGGTGGTGTGAGCTCCAGCTCTGATGGTCACAGGGATGAGGGAGCTGCTGGCATTAGGTGGATCCTGAAAGTGATGTGCTGTTTTCTATACCTGTGGCAGAAACAAAAAGGATACCCTTGCTTGTTCAGTGGTGATGAGACAGATCATCCCTCTGGCCATGCAGAATGCTCAGTGATGTGATATCCTCACACCTCTTACTTCAGTTCCCATCATTAAATATGGGAGATCTCCAGAAAACAGGAGACATTTTGTGACATTGTTTTGTGACTAATTCCTACAAAACCAATAGAAAATGGGCAACACTCCGCTGCTGAGCTACCAGGGACTGCTCTTGCCGGACTCCTCCAGCAGCTGAGTCCAAAGCAAGCCGAGGCTGATGCATCAGCTCCAGCCCCTGTGCTAAGTACCTGCAACCTGCATTAATCCTGAACACTCAACAGTATGACTTGCTCTTGTGTGCTCACTATACATTATGCAGAAGGGCAATGTGACTGTTGCAGCAGAGTGCTCTGTACCAGAGACAGCTGCAGACCCCTGATCCAAACACACAGGGACGTTTTTAGGGGCAGCACAACCAGCCCTATGCAAATCCTTCCTCTCCTCTGGTTTTCTGCACAGCATTCCACGCTCAAATGCAAATCACCTCAGAAGCAAGCCATGCCATCCACGCTCAAGGCATCACTTCTGTCATTAACCTCCCCACGGGGCTCCATCCCCAGCAATATCCACACCAAATGTGCTGTTCCAACACTGCAGGTGAGGCTGCCTGGAGTCTCTGTCAGCAGGCTGAGCACGACAGCAAATGGAAAACCAAATCATGTTGAATTTTACATTTCTATCTAAGTGATGCCTGTAGGGGCCAAATAGGTGCATTTTCCTCCTTAACTGGGTATAGTAACAGGAAGAAAATGTGATGGTTTTGAAGAAGCAGATGTAGGAAGAGAAGAGTTGACCTCTACCTACGACCACACATGGACCACATCCCATCCTACTGCCTTGGGGCTGCAGCAGTGAAGGTCTTGACTGGAAAAAGAGGTAGTGAGTGTCTTCTCTCAATAGTAATGCTGAAGGTGGACATTCATGGGGAGAAGGGAGAAGACCTACCACCTTATGGTCTCTCAGATGGCACTATCCTAATGAACTTAGTTTTAATAAAGGCCAAAAAACCTAAAAGGCACCTAATCAGTAAGATTTTAACATATCTGGTCAAGGATAGATAACTTCTTCTGGTTCTCATCATTCCAGGATACTGACCTCAGACACCTTTGGTCTTTTTATTTATTACTCTCATCTCTGATGAGTCCTAGGAACTATACCAAATACCCAGTCTGCTCCACTTCTAACAGCTGCAGACAATCCTACCAGACCCAACACTTCCACCAATGTTTGCATCCTTCACAAACCAAAATCCACACTAGCCACCAGGCTGTCTTTTGTTCTCCCCAATTCTCTTGTCCCAAGGACAACTTATCCATTTTCTTGGGAAATTTCAGCCCGTTTTCTGCAGAAGGAGAAGGTATCCTGTGTGAGAAGCCACATAAACAAGACCTTTCCCAAGTGCAACGTTTGCGTAACACCAACACAATAATTTATCATTTATTTTTTCCTCTTTAGAGAAACAGGAAAAAAGTGTTTAAAGGCTGTGGCGGTGGTTGAAAGGAGGGCTCTGCTGGTGCAGGATGGTGTGCTAACAAACTTTCTGAAGTCAGGCCTTCTCCTGGGGTGTGCTGACACCAGGTCTCGGCACACAACAGCAAAGCCACTTCCCTCGCCTCGAAGCCTGCGAGGGGCTTGTTGTTTGCAGCACAGCTGTTGAGAAGGCCAGCAAAGTGCCACCTTCAGGGTCAGGGGAAGAAGGGATGGAGATGTCTGGAGTCACACTGGCATCGGAGAAGAGGTTCCTGCCAGACGAAGGTGAAGTTGCCTGTGCTCAGCTGAGGGCAGGCTGGACCACGGAGGCATCAGGTAGATCCTTTAGCTAATGTTCTGCTCTGGATGAGCCTCCCATTCAGTTCCTTCTCTCTCTCCTTCCTGAACACAGGTACAGTCCTGATGCTTAACCTTCCTGAGCTGTACCCAGCACAACAGGAATAGTCCCACACTTCCCACCATGCACTGAAGACAGGAGGCAATACTTCAAAAGCATTTCAGACACTCGCATTCTTGTGGTCAACATTAATTATTGGGTTTTTGTAAGCTTTCTGACCTTCTATCATAAAGATCATGACTCACCAGGCTTATTTTGAGACCTCCCTTATGTTTCACAACTAAAATGCAGCAGCAAGCATCAATCAGGCTCCCTAAGGAAGGTCGACTTCCACATTTCCTCTCTGCAGCACCCGAGTTCCCAGCTGAAGGAGGGGTGGTGGGGCAGGGAAGGCAGACTGGCAATTATACACCCCATATCCCAGCCCAGGACAGTGCTCTTTGGTGCTCTGGTGCAGAAACCTTCTACCCTGGGAGAGGAGAGCTGCAGCTGAGTGACTCCAGTGCACGAGCACTGTGCCCCAGCACGCTGTGCTTGGAGCCCCTCCAAGCAGGGTGGGACTGTAAGGAAGCAGACAAAGGCTCTGGATAGAGATCTGGGGGAGGAAGCGCTTCCTACTTCCGATATTCCACAGAAAGCACGGGGCTTTAAATAGCCTGTCCTGAGCTCTGCTGAACACCAGAAGAAAGTTCCATCTGGCTGGGACCTGGCTGAAGGCTCCTCTCGGGGGATGCAGCCACCCTGCTGTGGTTCCCACCACACTGGTGGGAAGGGGAAGGCTGGGCTGACCACAGTCCCACTGTGACCAGCAGCATCCGGACAAAGACGCCTGAGGAAAGCCCAGGACAGGGCTCTCAGCCTGCCCACAGAAAGTGCAGTCAGACCTGTGCCCCCAGGAACATCCTCTGCTGAAAAAAAAGAAAATCAAGCAGCTGCTTTTACACTTTTCAACACCACCTTGGCTCATGTGCTTACAAACCACGAAACACTGGAGCCAGGACAACCTGTAGGCTGGGCAACAGTGCTGATTAACAGCTGGCACTGATGAAAAAACCCAGCTCCTAAACAATACCCATGGAATATTTACTTTGCTTGGATGTTGCAGAATCAGACTCTAAATGCAGCAGCAGGTATTTGCAGATGCACAGCACTGCATCAGTAAACTATCCATTTTCATGTACATACCTCTCACCTGCCCCGTTCTCTGCCTTGGGCATCAGTCCACTACTACTGTTTGTAGTTTTCCAACGCATCCCTAGTGTTCTGGAGCCACTCTGGGTGGCTATTTAAAATTAGCTATTTACCCAATAAAGGAAGACCTTTGCTGTGCCAAAGTTTTTTAAATCCCTATCTTGGAAATTCTCAAGGGTCTGGAAGATTTAATCATTGAAAAAAAGGGAGAGAAGAAAGGAAACTATAGGTTTGGAAAATATCAGGCTATATAGCTTAAGAAGCAATGTAGGAAAAATATACTCCAAATTATACACTCAAGCCAAACATTTACAGGCAGGTCAGCAAGAATCGAGTTGTGCACATGTTTCTGCTAAGAAATGGCATTGATTTGAAATGGGATTGGACAAACAAACTTCACCTTCCTGGATGAAAAAAAGGAGTTCAGGAAGGGCTTTGCACAAAGCAATTACCCACCAGTTCGGAACAAATGTCTGTGGTGATGCCCTGCCAAGATAACCATCAAAGCTGCACCTGGACCCAAACTGCCAGAGATAAAGCTGTCAGCTCCTCCCCGGTTTTATATGGCAGCCAAAGAGTCAGAACTACTTCTTACAGCAATGATCTGTCAGGCTCTGGGTTTACTGGACAACAAAACGTGCTCGGTAAATGTGCCTTTGTAAAACTCCTGGGTTATCTCTACTAATTCATCCTATGGCCCTGCAGTGAACACCTGACTGAGACAGCAGCATTGCTGGGATGAAATGAGACAAAGTGCCTTAGAAACAGCCTGTGTCAACACTTAATTCACAGCCAGGGTGAGAGGGGCAGCCCTGCCCAGGTGCCAGCCTGGGACAGCCAGAGTGCTTCAATTTGCCTATTACAGGTCATTTATCTTTTTCCTGTTGCTTCCAAGCTGTATCATTGTCCTGTAAGCTTCTGTTCCTCAGCCTGGTCCTAATGGCTGCTGCACAGAGCTATGCCAGGGTAGGTGTATCTCAATATATCTGCACGCCAAGGCAGTAAATACTCATTTTCAGCGTCCTAAAGACAAGCTGCTCCTCTTGGAGATACCATGTTCAGACCCTGATATGACAAACGACTCCTTCCTGGGGGTTTATCCAAACAGCCATCCAGGATTTGCTCTCACCATTCCTGGGAGCTGGTCTTACTCCTCTACCAGCTCAAAATCACCTGATTTCCAGCCTGAATGTATTCAGTGCTGGTGACCACATTTGCTCTGGTCCCAGCACTGTCTCCTCGAGAAATTTCCATCTGCTGCACACACAGACAGAGCCATCACTGACAGAGCCACAGAATGCCAGGGGTTGGAAGGGACCTTGAAAGATCATCTAGTGCAACCCCCATTCCCCAGCCAGCCTTGGCTCTCCTGCCTTACCTGCCCAGGCTCTTCCTGCCCTTCTCAGACACAGGCTTTCCTTTCCCCATGCCACAGAAACCCTCCTCTGCTCTCAGAGCAGGACAGCTGCCCAGCTGGGAGTGCACACACCACCCTGCACCAGGTCTCACCTCCACACCAAGTTTCTTTATCTGCACTGGGAACTCATCCAAGAGGGGATTTGTCTCTTCACCTTAGTGTCTTGGGTCAATCTGTGTTCAGCCCTGCACAGGCTCTTCTTCACACTGCCAGATGAGCAGCTCCTCCCCCCTCAGAGACAGACCCCTGTGCCTCATGTCTTTCCTGGGACTGCCATGCCCAGGTTTACCCAGCTCACTCAGAGCCACATCCTTATCTTCTTTCACACCAGTGACAAATGGCAGTGCTGTAGCATTAGACACCTGATCTGTGCACTCCTGAACGTGAAGCTTCAAAACCTATCTGCCTAGAAGGTCTAATGGAAGAGATGTGAAGCTAAGTGGAAAAAACAATGTTAAGAAGTCATCCAGCACATTTCTGGAACATCTCCACATGTAAAAATCTAGTGGTGCAAGTCACACAATGATTTTCCAGTTTCTTCTCCAGCTAAAATTGCTTGGCAATTGAGGAGTACTACTTCTATCACTTATCCACTGTGAGAACAGGGAACAACTACATATTTGTTTTATAAACAAATCAGCAGGCTTGTACAAAACCAACCAAACACAAACAATCTAACCACAGCCCTAAGCGGGGGAGACCACAGTCACTCTACTTGCTATTCAACAGGATCTGTGTACTAGAAAACATTGTCAGCAAGGGCAGCTTCCACACAAATATATTAGTATTTTATCCAAAATAAAGGTTTTTTTCCCCCTAAAGGGGGAGATTTAGCTCTGGTACATTAGAGTAATAGCTTGAACACCAGAAATGCCATTAGGCAGTTTACTCTGGAAATAAAAATCCCCCTTTAATACAGGAGTGAAAAAAGTGATAGAACATCCCCCTGAATGCCATGAGCAGGCTGCAACCCCCTGGAGCATGGAAGGGCTCAGATCTGCCGTAGGGCAGCTCAGCAAGCCCCTGTTCATGGACACATGCAAACACACGGTGCCTGCAGCCAGTGAGGTTTGCCACTGAGAAAGGCTCCTGGGCTTTGTTTCTGTCATCAAGAGAAGTGTCTGATGCTTTACCCCACAGGTGGGACCGTGGTGATCTAGCACATCTTCTCCTCTAGCTTAAAGCAGCACTCACACCAGAGCAGTGAGTCAGGAACCTCTGCAAACCAGAAAGACACCCTGGACAGACAGGATGAGCCAGCAAGCAAATGGATGGGGAGAAACCACGCAGAAACACCCTGAATTTGCCACAGCTTTGGTCTGTGCCATCAGGGTGTTTGGGTGCACACTGGGCCACACAGGTGGCTTTGGCCAGCTCAAGTCTGCTCAGCTGGGCACTGCTGCCAACATGTGAGCGTGAAAAAGCTTCAAACCACGTCTCAGCATGCCACTGAATGAAATGTGTGCATGCACAAATACCCCAGACTGACTTTTTCTATAAAACCAACTGTCTCTTAACTGCACCTGCTCTTTCCAGCAGGGAGGGAAACTGCAGCAGCCTGTTTCTCCAGCCGTGGGGGCTGCCAGGGGCACCAAGCAGAGGCAACAGCTTACGACCACCTCAACAACAGAGCACCACTCTTTACCCACACAGAAACCCATGGAAACACATCCCATTTCTTGACTCTGCTGCTGCAGGGAGCGTCTCCAAGCCTGCAGCTCAGAGAAAAGCACAGCATGCACATGCTCCACCCCACACTGTCTAACTCCAGCAGCCTGGTTTCATGCACCCCAACCATTCCTTTGCCAAGAGCACATCTGAGGTTGGTACATGTTAAAGTTACCCAGCAGCAGTTTGTTGCTCCAGCTACGTGAGGCACATTGCATCTGCTGGCAGTTGCCCCAGTCCAAAAGCAGGATGATGCTTGAGGGTTCCCACTATGAGGTAGGAAAGTGGCAGCTGAGATCTTGCCTCCCCTGTGCCAGGCACCACGCATGGGGCTAAAAAGAGCCTGTCACAGTGCCAAAAAGAGGATAATTTAAGTAGGGAGGCAGCTGACGGGACTTCCCTGCTTTGCCAAGCAGCCAGCTAGAGAAACACATCTTGCAGCAGCAAACCACCCATCATCAGTGAGGTAGAGGGTCCTTTCAAATCATGCTGAGCGGGTCGAAGGACTGAAGCTGGGGATAAAGAGGAGCTGCCTGATAAATAGCAACACATGGCAAGCCTAAAAATAAGTATCTACCTCCTTGCCTTCACAAAGTTATGGAGCTTTTCACCCCCACTGCCTCCCAGTCTCTAAAATATCATTAAATTTACCCTAACAGAAAATGTTAGATCCCTCATGCCTTCAGCCTGAAGAATACCTTCTTCCACTCTGACACAGGGCTTCTGCTTACCTTCACCGAGCAGCAGTGCCAAGGGCTGTTCAAATACAGTGTAAGAATCACCCTTTGCCAGTAAACAAATGCTGATTTTGGCACCAGACCTCACAGAAATACTCACAGAACCACCAAATGGACTGGGCTGGAAGGGCCTTTTACAGATCATCCAGGTCAAGCCCCCTGCAGTAAGCCAGGACATCTTCCAGCAGGTAAGGTTGCTCAGAGCCCTGTACAACCTGACCTTGAATGCCCCAGGGACAGGGCATCTCCCAGCGCTCTGGACAACGTGTTCAAGTGCTTCACCAGCCCCAGAGTAAAGAATTCCTTACGTCCAATATAAACTTACTCTCAATTTAAAGCTGTTTCTGCTTGTCCTGTCACCACACTCACCACTAATGTCTTTCTCTAACCTTTGTAAAGCCCCCTTTAAGCACTGAAAGGCCTCAGGAGTGGAGCAGAGGAGCAGAATCACCTGAGCTCCTGACCATGCTTCTGTGCAGTCTGGTGCACAGCTGGTTTCTGGGCTGTGAGTGCACACTGCCAGCTCATGTTCACTGCTTCATCCACCAGTACCCAGCCTTTCCCAATCCACTCACCCCCAGTCTGCACTGATACTGGGGGCTGCCTGACCCAGAGGAGGACTCTGCATACAGCCTTGTTGATCTTCCCAAGGTTCACAGGGGCCCAGTCCTCTGTCAAGGTCCCTCTTGATACCATCACTCACTGTATAAGCTGCACTGGTCAGATCAGTGTCCTTTGCAAACCATCTCAGGGAGCACTCATTCCACTGTCTGTGGCACTAGTACATTAAGCACATGACAAGGCAAGGAAAAGCCCAGCTGGGGATCACCAGCACAGACTAAACAATGCCAAATGTGGGACTGAAGAATGTATGCAGAGCTAACATGGACCACAGTTTCTATAAACTCCATTTCCATGCTTCATTTATTTGTATTTAAGAAACTGACAAAATGAAGGCTCAGTAACAACAAGAACTAAACAAATTAGCTACTCAGATCACTAAAACACTTGAGAGCTGCTTTATTTCCTTCTGTTTGTGCTCTACTAATCTCTACACTTCTCTTAGTCTGAGAAAGTAATTTAAAAAAAAAATAAAAAATCCATTCCACTTTCAGTTTCTGACCAGAGGAAGCACCATAAGTTCACAGGCTGCTGGGAATTTTTTTAATGAAACATATTATTGCCCATACACTTTCAGTAAATAATCCCAGTGAGTTTGGCTACGAAACTGATCCGAAAAATCCACAGGCAAGAATGCAAAGGTAATGCCTCTACTCGGAAACACTCCCAGACTCGCCTAGGCAGTGACTGGGCTGGAAAGTTATTTCTCACAGCCAAGAGGCCAAGTGATGCCCGAGTGCCAGAGGCATCGAGGAGAGCGGGGAGGGGGGTGCCCAGGCCAGCCATGCAGTGGGGAAGCAGAGAGGCCAGGAGGGCTCGGGAGCTCATCAAGAGCTCTGGCAGCAGGGCCAGTCCTCACCTGTCTGCTGCTGGGGAGCTGGGAGTAAAGCAAAGGGCTCTGCTGCTTTCACTGACATCTATTCTGGGTTTTAATGCTGGGGTTGGTTTTGTTTGGGTTGTTTGTTGGTTTTGTTTCTGGTTTGTTGGGGTTTTTTCCTGGTAGGTGGCTGCAGTGCTCAGGGACAATGAGGCTATTGGGCATTTACTACAGCGTGAGATTAATTGTGTTTCAGTTTCTGCTGAGCCAGCTCATTTCCTTCCACATTCTTACAGGAACAGATGCTAAAATATAAACAGGCAGTCATCATCATAAGAGGAAGATTCTTCATATAACAGCAGTTAAATGCATTCTTTTTCACAGCTTTAGCCAGAACCATTCAATAACTTGCTCCTCTGCCTAATTATATTACTTTACAGAAGCTGATTTTTTATCTTTAAGAGCAAAGAGAAACACATACACACCTCAAATTATCAAAAACTCAACCAACAACAAAACTGGCCAAACTGACCACTTAAAGTAAGTCTTCAGAGGAGCTAAACAGAAAAATTACTTTTATCCCTTCCATCACGCATCATGTGGTGCTGCTTTCAGACACTAACTTCAATTGCTATTGAAGTTAGTGTCTGAAAAGTTAGTTGCAATTAGTCACAAAAGTCAGAGTGAGTTGAAACCACCAGATACACCAAAGAGCATCCCCGCATTCATCCCAGTGCCACTGGTCCCTGCCTGAAGCATGAAGAGCCCCTCAAGCCAGCAGGGCTGCCCTTGAGCTGAGTGTTGGTGCTGGTTTCACTGCTGCACCAGCCTGAGGGCTGACACTGTTATTACACCTTTGGGTGGCTTCAGCCTTCTCTGCTTTTCACCCATTGCACCTGGAGCAGCAGCTGGACCTATGGATTTAGGGTTGATAGCCCATCACCTCCCTCACTGCCCAAACACACACTCAGGACTGATGGAGGAGCTACTCATTTACACCACACACATTTCTGGGACCCCAAGGAGCCAGCCCAGGCAGGACAGACACTCACAGTGTGCCTACACAGCAGCTGGTGGCAGTGTGATGGTCCCACAGCTGGGCAAGGGCCAGATGGGCACTGCCAGCCCCACACCCCACCAGCTGCCCCAGGGGGTGCCAGCCAACCCCCCTGTCCTCTCCCTCCAGCTCAGCTGGGAGTTCCCTGGGCTGGGCTGGCTCTCCCATCCCTCCACAGCTCTGCTGCAGCCCCATGTGAACCAGGAAATGGAGACGAGTGGGGAGTTTATTTTTAGATATGATTTTTTTCTCAAATACAAAGTGAAAGCAGAGGCACAAGCCATGCACACAGCCTCGCTCCACCCAGACATGGGGCTTACATTTCACATCTGGCACCCATCAATCCCCAGGTGATGGTGGAGAACAGATGTCACTGTATCACACCACACATTTCCATGGTCCCCATCAGTATCCCCACTGCTATATGGGCAAAATAAGAGTCTCTCAAACCCTGAATTAAGTCTCCCTGTGAAGCAGACAAGGGCTGAAGACGGAGCTCACAGGACCCCTGCAGCAAACATGGGCAAGTTCCTGAGGGAAAGGCATTTAAGTGTCAAGACCTCTCCAAAGAAGCCTACAGACTAATTCAGCAGCCTAATGGACTGTATTTATTGCTGCATCCTTCATTTTATAGGTCAATGTATACCAGAGAGCTAACTATTCTGTGTAGACTGATAAATGGTTCCCAATAGGAATGCAAAAATCCCATAAAACAAACAGTCCCTGTAAACACCTTTCTAAGTGTAATGCAGTAAGTGTGCACAAGGCTTGTATGCTTCATTAACATATCTGAGTGCACTCTGCAGCAGCACCCCAGCCCGGGCTGCAGGAACACATACTCACTGGGCTCTGCTGCTTGTGCTCCACATCACCGTGTTATTTCTAACTAAGCTTGTGGCAATGCTTTGACATGGCTTAGCGTGCACACCAAACACCACAGTGTGAACACACACGGGCCAAGGAGGTCCTCACTCCACCCCTGGCTTACCTGAGGCTGGAAACTTCTTGTAGGCAAGTCCTTCCTATCTCCAGAGCCAGACCCTAAAACTGTGACCTGACATCACAGATGGGACGTGTCAATAAATCATCCTTTCCACCAAGACCAAGCACATCTCGTTACCCTGCCCCTACAGCTGTCCACATTTGGACCCTCCAGACTCCAGATCCCACACACTTTATCCCAAAATACTTAAGGAAGCTCACTCATCAACAAGAGCTTGAGAAGCTTAATGACATCAGTGACATATACATGGGTCTCTCCTTCTCACCAGTGCTCATGGTGACTGGTGCACTGCAAGCCCTGAGAGTCAAACTGTGGAACTGTGAGCCAGGAGATGAGGAGATGCCCTACAGAGAGAAATGTAGAAGAGTAATCATGACCTCTGCCTCCCCCAGTGACCCTCAGACAGCACTTGAAGATGACCAGGATTTCCATCTGAAACACTGGTGCTCTCAGAGCTCTGGCACCCAAGCTGCTGAGCAGGTAAAGGGGATGGCAGATCTGCCAAGGTCCCTGCTCAGGTGTGAAGGAAAAGCCCCGAGCACACAATACTCTTACTGCAGCTATAAACAGCTCCGTCTGAACCCGAGTTGTACACACTGTGTTGACACCCCTGAGTTAATAGGATTTGGGAGGTAGTCTGAAGCAGCTCTGGGTGCTGCAGGGCAGCCTTGCTAAGCAATGTTTACAACGTGCTCAGCACTGGGGGACAGCACAGGGAAAATCCCATGTTTTCTGTGGCCTGGTCACTCTAAGGAAGGAAGACACTGTGAGAAGATCCAAAAGGGTTGCAATGAGTTTGCAGGACATGGAGAAAACTTCCAGGCAGACCATTTTGATGTGACAAGTTTTTCTAACAGCTGCATTTCAGGAGGTTCCATTTCTACCACAATTAGTTTCCTTCTCCTTTATATTAATCCATTTTCATAGTGTAGAGCAAGACAAAAACCAAACCTCTAATAGAATAATAGTACCATGTATATAGTTTCAAAAAATGTAAAATAATAGATTGTTTTCCTACTCAAGTTTATCATGTTGTCTCACCTCCTGTAAGTAAATCATTCCTCCCACTAATGAGTCAGTACCATATTCAAACAAATGTGTGATAAGAATTTAAACCTCTCTTGTATCACTTTATTCCTCCTAAAGAAATCTCACCCTGTTTGCAGTACTGCCTGTTAACCTAAGATGCTGACCTAAGTACTGTTAACAAAATAATCTTCTGCTCTATCATTTGCACCACACCACCTTTGCCTCTGGGCTGTTCCACAGCAAGCCAATGGTGATGGGAATTGGGTCTCAGTTACATCACCCTGGCACCCTGGGGCCTGAGCCACAGACTGGGAGGCAGAAAGACTCTATGTTGTTCTGATGCAGAACAAAAAGATGTCTTCTGGTACCTTAGCACTTAGTACTTAGCACACAGCCCAGAGCAAGGAGCTGAGAGGGACAATTTCATATTGCACACTGACTGCAGCCCCAGCCTCCTCTGACTGCTGCACGGCCACCAGCAGCAGAGGGCAGTTGGAAATGCCCATCCGAGTGCCAAACACTGCAGGTCACTGGCACAACGTGCTCAGGATGGCCTCTCCAGTGTGCCTGTCACTCCACGTCTCCAGACCCTAGGGCTCCAGTCTCTCTGTGTAGCACTCCTGTGTGTTTTGGGGGATGAGGTTTGGCTGCTGAGAGTACTCGCAACACAAGAAGAAATCATAAAGTTGACCTCGAGCTGGTTCAAGAATCATTCTGAAACTAAAGCAGCTAATATATGATGCATCATTTTTTCCTACCACAGCCTTAACTGTTGTGGAAAATGCATCAGTGAGGAGAGGGGCTGACTTGAGGTAACTTTACCTGCCTGCATCCTATCTGCTGCCTCAGGATGTACTGCACGCCGTGGCAATGATACACACAGTGTTGCATGGTTATCTGAGAACCCCAGGCAGAAGTGACTGTAAAGAGACATGTAGTTTAAAATTCCATTAAAGAAATAGCTATAATGCAATCACAAGTCACTCAAGGCACTGGAGGCTGAATGCTGCTCAGGAAAATTACGAGCCTCCCCCTGAAAATATCCTTATCTACCCGCAGCAGAGAAAGAGACAGTAGTTTAACAGTATCTTTATTCAGCACATGCACTAGACCAGAAGAAGGTGATCATTAAATAGTTTTAAACCAAGAAGCTAGCAAAATTTAATAAGCCTCAAAGAATCAAGTGAAACAGAGCTAAGAGGCTCTATCAAGTACACTTTGCATTTAGTGCCCTCTTAGGAAACCTTCTATAGGAGATAGGACAATCTGCCCCCCAAGAGCTTCCATCCAGGATCAATGATGGACAGGTGGCTCCTTCTGCAAACCCATATTCTTTTCTGCACAAGTGGGTAATTCAGCTCAAGGGGAAGAAAAAAGAAAGGGAGGTAAGGAAAATGCTTGAATATTAGAATAGTGAGCTAGAAAATCTGGATTAAATTAAGCATTCCTGCAAATTGGTAATGGAGAAATGAATGGCTCCCATCTGGAAGCCCAGTAAATTAACTTGAATTCTGGTTAAGAAGACAGAACCAGAACCTGCTTCCAGAGATGTAAATATCCCGTGTGCATTTGCAATCCAATCATAGGCTAAAAATATAAGACAACTCAGAGTGGAAATCTGATTTTGTGTCTACCCTCTTAATGGGAAATAAAACAATTGCTCTCTATAGACGCAGCAATCTGGATGCATTCTTCTACTTGCAGAAATGCTGCAAAATGTCTTTGCACAATGAAAGCCTCTCAGCTGCTTCTGACTGCAAAACCACAGCTCACGTGTTGGGGACTTTTCTCCATCACACTCTGCTTTTCCACCTCATTTTCCATCACGGGCCCCCAGATGCTCCACTGTACCTCCTCAGCTGTTTACTTACATCACTTTCTTTGGTCCTTATTAAGGACCTAGGAGGTCCCCAGGAGGTTTCTCTTTGACCTTCCAGTGAGAGAGGAAGTGGTCCTGCTCTCTATGTGCAGATGGAGAACTCAAGCACAGCACTGAACGAGGCTCAGAACTCAACTGAGCCCAGAAGAGGACAGTCTCTCTGCCAGTGAGCAAAGCACACTAGGAAGGCAGTTTAGATTGGGAGCCTGTTTTAGATGCTCCCTGGTCGTGCCTACCTCCCCCTGGGCTGTAGAGAGAGCCTGGGGAGACCAGGCTTAGCCTCTGAGCACGATCCCTGAGGACTCGCTTTTGATTCAACAAAAGGAAGGAAAAGCCATTACGAGTTAATGTCATCCATACGGTTCAAGAACTGACACTGCAAGGGAAGTTTTAGGGGTGTTCCACCACCAGAAGGCATTCATGGAAAAAGGGTGTTTCTCCATTGCTGAGAAAGGGCCTTCTATGACCAGAACGAGCACAGCTCAGTTTCAAGGGAAAAAAAAAACCTCTAGAGAGAGGATAGTAAAGAAAATCAGTTAATTCCCACATTTGGTTTTAATAAATGGACAGGGGGATTGGTAAATGTGAACAAAAAGGCACATTATATCATCCAAAATTAGGAGAACAGAAAGCATATTAACAACAATAGCAGCAGATAGGATGGCAGCCAATATGCCAGAAATTAGGGATAAAAACCAAGATCAAGTATTAACATACTGATCCTGGGAGGCTGGGCAGTGCAACAGGAAAGTCAGCAAACAAGAGGAGGAAGATCAGGAGGCCCGTGGCTGCCAGAGGGTTCACACTGCTTAAAAGGGACAATGGCAGGTTGTTCTACCCTACAAAGCATGGATGGAGTGCAGTGTCTGTTGCAAGGTCCACAGTGAGATAAAAATACTGTGAGGGTTTATCTTACTGTGGGACTGCAACTTCCCAAAATATTCAACTGAAGAACCTACTATTAATGTTAAGAGCTGACCACAGATATTCCTGGAAGCAGCAGACAGCCGTTGTAATCCTCCAGCTGCTGAACTAGAGGAGAGAGATACTAATTTAGACACTCTAAGTAGCTGTAAAAGCTCACAGAAAGTCATTTTGGAGGTGACTGTAATAATGGAGAAGTGGTTTTGATAGAAGGATACTCTGCAATGAAATGCAGAAATTTGTATTTTCAACTTCCCATAAGCTTTGGGGAATCAAAAAACTCTGTAGAGGAGCCAACTGGACTGAAGGGCTCAAGGACACACTTGTAAGAAGCTTAGAATGTCTTTATGGCAAAGATTAAAAAAAACAACCAGCTTTGTACTTATAACCCCAAGCAAAGTTGGGGAGACATCTAGAAAATTATTCACAATTTAACAGGAGAAACAATCACCAAAAAAGGGATTTTAGGACTAAGTAAAGTGCCTGTGAAGAATGGAAAAGAAGGGCTGCTCAGCAGAGACAGTTGTGTCACAGAGGTCAGGAAGCCAAGGGGTAAAGAGAAATTGCCAAAGTCAAGCTGAATTAGATCACGCAAATGAAAACAAAGAGCAAAGATCACAATGTTCTTCAGTGATACACATTAAAAAAGGCAAGCAGCAGGCGAGCAACACTTGGCTGATGCATCTTAAAATGAAAGCACAAGAGCAGAGTTTCTGCTGTAACCACATCAGGATCGTGAACATCAGACAGAAAATAAACCCATAACGCAGACAAAACCCCTCTGAACTATTAAACAGTTTGCAAGTTAAACTGAAAGGGTGGCCGCTTCCAACCAGGAGGAAGGTGAACAGCCTCTGGACGGGGCAGGCACAGTCTGCAGCTCCTGCCATTGGACTTGGCAATGGCCAGAGCTCTGTGAAACTGGCTGCTCTGAAATGCTGACCACCACAGCCACAGAGAGACCAACAGCCACTGCCCAGGCTCACGACCACAGGGAAAACCATCTTCATAGTCAGGTGAACAGGACTGATCAGCACCCACAGCCTGATCTCCCAGCAGCCCTGGGCAAGGCCACTCAGCACTCTCCCTCAGCATCTTCCACCCATCTTCTGGCCCCAGCACACTCCCCTGATCTCCCTGGGGGCTGCAGCACAGGCTCCCACAGCTGAGATGTGGAGATGGCAGCTGGTCTGTAAACCCTGCTCATCAGAGCCCCTCTGGAGCTACATGGGCACAGCCTGGCTGTTGCTGGCAGGGAGCAGTCTGTGACCTTTAGTCACCAGCACTTGGCAGCAAGTATGTTAAGACCAAACACAAAAGCTTTCTTCTGGAGAACTTCAACGTAGCACAGGGGTCTGCCTGGAATTCACTCCCCAACTTCAGTGTCCCAGGCAAAAGCAAACTTCATCATTGTAACTGCTGTCATGACTTTCTACCACCACCCTGCATTAAGAAAAGGTGATTAATTTAACTGAGAAAGATGGAGTTAAAACTGTTTGCAGCACAAGACAGAATGAACCTTCTTGTTCTCCACCTCAGGAGTCATTAACAGAGTGCAGGGTTGCCTTTAGGCGGTGAGAAAATGTCTCCAAGTACAGAGAAAACTCACCCAACAAGGAGGTGCTCCTGGCTGGACCAACACCCATTTCTTCTGAATGAGCCCCACCACCCCTCAGGTAGCATGGGTGCAATCTTCACCCGCAAGCTGAGGAGGTACCCGAGGACACCTCCTCAAACAGAGACAATTAAATCCCCTTCTAGCACCCGGGCAAGTCCGTGGCACAACCCACATCAGGGCATCTTCTGAGTCAGCTGTCTCTCTGCCACAGGGATGGAGCTTTACAACCTGGAGCCGTAACAATGCTTAAAATGTGCAAGTTTACAGAACACATGAGGAACCAGACTGGACTTTTGCCTTTTCTCTCACAAATCATTGAGTTTTAAAGTGTTTAGTCATCTTTCTGAATTCATCTGCAAATCAGAATGCTCCTCAACTACCATGGCCAATTCTCTCTCCCCAATATATGGGACAATAAAAGAGACCTTCTGAGAAGAAATCTAGAACTTAAGCAGGTATTTCCAGTACAAGGACTGCTCCACAAAGTATGCTGATCGATGGATATTTTCACACACTGCACATGATGCCACCAACTCTCAAAGGGCTGTGATCTCCCTTCCACAAAAACTGTCCAGCACCCACACTCACCTGGACTAAGCACGCAGCTAAGTGCACAAATCATCCACGTCCGGGTTAATTTCAGCACATGCCCCAGATGAAATACAGGAGTGAATGTTCTGCTGCCTCAGGGCAGACTTTAAACTCCTTTCTTTAGGTGCTCTTGATTGTGAGACAGCAGAGCAACACTGAGGCACAGATGTAGACTTAAAGAGCTGGACTACAGATCACAACTTAGTGTCTTATCTTTAAACTAGTCTTACAGGGAAAAAGCACCAGGGAAGAGGCTTAAAACTTATTTCAAAGAAACCACTGCAATGGCTGTCTGCTAGTAGATCAATCATTTAGTGCCACTTAGCAATAACTGTAATTGTTTTGAAAGACATTCATATAGGAAAATTGTAAGAGCATATAGTGAGTCAAGTCAAATCTGAACCCTTTTTCATTTTACATTTGCTTTGGACACGTTCTCTCCACTACAGAAAGAACCAACTTCAAGGGAAAAAAAACCCCATCATGTAAATTAAAGTTTATTGATTACCCAGACAACAATTCTGGCCCAGTAATTTAAGATCTCTCCAAGGGGAAAGAAAGAGATGGTATTTACAGAAACTGCTTTTAATGAGAAAACCTTAAGGCAAGGAAGGGGAACCCGAGAGCAATGAGTATAATTTTTTATGGATTATAAACAACTGTTTTATCATTTGCTTTTATAATTGCATTTCCCTTTATAACTACAGTCTCTGTGCCCTGCTGTATTGGGTTTGCAGTGTTTCAGAGAAGCTGTTAGAAACCTCCTCTGTGTCCAATCCGCTGCTAGCCCAGGCTGAGCCCATCAGGCACATGGCAGCACCTCTGCAATAATGGATTAAGAAGGGGGAAAAGATGTGGTGCAAGAGCACTTGTGCAGCAACCTGGGAGTGAGGATATGAGAGAAGTAACTGTCTCCTGTGGGAGGGACCCCAGCAGAGCAGGGTAAGAGTGTGAGGAATCCCCTGGAGGAGGAAGGGGTGGCAGAGACAGTGTGATGGACTGACCTCAAGCCCCATTACCTTCTCCTGCACCAGAGGCAGGGGAGGAAGGAGAGAAACTGGAAGTTGAGCCTGAGAAGAAGGGTGAGAGGAAGATGTTTATTGGTGTTTATTTCTCATCACTCTTCTCTGATTTGAATTAAACTTATTGCCCCAAGTAGAGTCTCACTTAGAGAAGGCACTGAGCACAGGGAAATCACTTTTCTTAAAGGAAAAAGAAGAAAAAAAAGCTCTTACTCCCAAGGCTCCTGACAAGCCCATCTGCTGAAGGTAATGGTGGTCTCCCCTGGGGACTGAGGACCAGCAGGACTGGGTGAACCAACATGGGTGGAGGCTCCTTTGTGGAGCTGCAATAGTTTCCTGCAGACAGAAGAAACTCAGCCCTGAAAACACCGTCCTTGTCACGCTCTGTGTCACAGCTCTGGACATCAAGAGCTGAAAGCTCCAACACTTGGGCTGAGCAAGGAAACCCAACCATGCTGCAGCTTCTAACAGCCTCATCTCTGCAGGTTCTGCATTTGCCTTTACTAGATCTGAAGTACCTGCAGTTCCTCCATCATGAGAGCAAAGGAGCTAATAAAAGCAGACTAGCAGAAAGCAATGATCCTTTAAAGAATCCTCTGAACTGAGCTACAGCTGAGCTTGCATACAAACAGCTTTGGGTTCCACGGACAAGCAGCAACGATAGCAGAGGAATGAAGTAAACAGCCATTTGCCAAATATAACTTTCTAAAACAGTTTGTCAGAAAATGTTAACTTCGGTGGAGTGAAGCAATAGGATGGGATGGACATTCTCACAGTGTCACGTTCTTATTGAGAAGACAAACAAGAAAAAAATAAATACATCTTGCAGATAGCCTGTCTCCCAGTGGTCCTGATAAAAAGCTTCTGCACCCTGATTCTGGGCCAGATACATTCCAGCTCCAACTGTACAGCCTGCAGAAGCATTAGCAGTAATTAAGAAGAGCCAACTGTAGTGATAAGGCAGCCCTCTGTAAAAGAAATACACACTGTGCTGATACAGATTTTGTTTTTTAACATTCACCTTTTGTAGGACTAACACAGTGCTCTCCTTACACAGCTTCCAAGCACCTCACAGCAGTTTCTCCAACCCTGACTCACTGAATCCCAGATGGAATCCGTGGCATCACTCACGCCAGGAGGTCTCCAGGACAGTGTCAGGGCCCAATGGCACCATGCAGATCCTGCTCTTCCCAAGGGTCACACAGGTGCCTGAGCTGCAGGCCCTGGGATCTGCCTGTGAACTCAAAAAAATTGATCTGCTGAGACCTCTTGACTCCAAGAATTTCTCCAAGAATTTCTGCATCTAGACAGCACTCCTTCAGCTTCCCAGGGTTTAAAGACATTTGGCACAAAGGAAGCCAAATCCTATCAATGCTCTGGGATCCTGCTCATTCCACCTAAATCTCGTGTTTCAAACAGCAGGGACATTAAGCAACAAAGCTTTGTGGTAAGCTAATAAATCGTGTCATGTGTCTCTGCTCAGATGGCTGTAAAGAGCATGACAAACTGAAAACAGCCTGCAAATTTCTAAAATTAAATGGTTCTTGGTGTTACAGAGGTCAGCCATCTGTTTAAACATTCATGTTATAGTTAATTTAACCTTTCTTCTTCCATTCTCCTCTCCTGACTCAAGCACATTCTGCAGGAAGAAGAAAACATGTCTGAAGTCACCACAGTTAGAAAGCTCTCTTCATCCAAGAAGTGCTCACAGAAAATATGTTTATGGTTAGGACAGCTTACAGAAGCAAAGGAGAAAAGAAAAATGGTGAAAAGAAGCAGTATGTTATCCAGGTCTCACAGGGCAGTTAAAACCTGCAGAGAGCCAGGTGACATTCAGAAGAGAATTGATCAGGTTCTGAAAGTTGCCCCCAAAGTCCCTGGCACAGCAGGTCTCCAGCCCTCCTTCCCAACCCCTGCTCAGTCTTTCAGGGCTCCACGAAAAGCTATAGAGCATTACAACATCCCACTGTCATCCCATGGCATGCAGGGCTTCAAAGTGAAATATGACTGCTCTCAATGGATTCCACATAAATTTCTAATGGGACCGCTTGCATTTGAAAAATAAGACTTTTTTTATTATTATTTAAAATAATTATGGAGTTACTCAGCAAGCAAGGTCAGCTCTAGGCTGAAACTCAGATTAGAGGGAGAGAAGTGGGCTGTGAGCTGTGTATGGTATGAGATGACAACACAACTGAATTATACTGTTTGGCATCCTTTCAGAGTCTGGGTTACTCTGTTCTCCACTCCTTGCTATGCGAGGGGAAGGTGACAAGTCCAGATCAAGCTGAGGAATGAGGAAGACTGGGAATCAGAGCCAAAACAAGCTGTTTTCAGGAAGAAACCAGGCCTGGCCGGGGGAAAAGTGAAAGTTACAGAGATGTGGAAGTGGATGGCTGAAAGCTGGGCTTCAGCAGCTGCCAAATGCTCTGGAGTTGTCTCTTCCAGGAGCTGCCCAGAGCTCCCCAGATCAGGGGCAGCCCTCGTGCATCAGGGACATCTGGCACAAAGGAAAGCATCTCCAGCTGTGTCTGGAAACCATGGCTTCAAATGAGCCAGTGCAGCACACTGCTTTATTGTGCAGCATTTCAAACCAGTGGGAGCTGGAATAGGTTTTGACGGAGGCGTTTGGATAAAATTCTGTGTACCAGAGACACTGCACAAAACTGCCTATTAGTTAGGCAGAGATGGGTTTGGATGGGGCAAAGTGCTGCCATACTCACTTGGAAACCCATCTAGGAACAGGTGTGAATCCTGCTACTGCAGGTGGGTAATTCAGAGGAGTAATAGTGAGTGAATTACCTGGCACACACTGCCATTCGTTATTTCATAACACATCCAGCTTCAAACCTAGCAAACACACAGCAGCCTGACCTTTGGGATCAATGTAAAAGCAGTGCTACAGCACCAAAACAGAATCTTTTCCTAGGTTATTTTAAGTGAAAGGACCTGTAGTATTTGCAGAATGGTAGCCTAAGGGAACCTGTTTCAGTGCAAAACTGTTTAGGCAGCTGCCATCAGTTTAAAAGCCCATTTTTGGTTAATGACTGCAGTTTCACATTCTCCCAATGCTATGCATCATAACTGTCATCCCTAAACATTAGATTTATGAAAGCATCCAGCAGCATCATTGTACTCGTGAGTCTGATAACATTCCATTATTAAACCACTTCTTGCAGGTTTTGATTTGCATTTAGGCATAATAAACTCTGGATTCATGCATGGGTCTGTCAGGGAGGTGGATGAAGCTCAGCTGCCTGGTACCCCAGACAGAGCCACCACCACCCCCGGCTGGGGCATCTCACAGAACAAAAGCAGCTGAGGGAGAAGGATGCTTGAGATGCAGTAAGAAATAAATCAAACTTTCCCATTTGTTTAGCTGGAAATAGAACAGCTCCCTTGCCATCACAGGAAGGGCTGGGAAGTGATGGAGATCATGGTGATGGGGTGGGTGATGCTTGTCCTGCTGCACTCCCCAGAAAAGGGATTCAGTAAACAATTCCTGACCCACTGCAAACCTTCTGGACAATTCCTGCAGCACCAGAGTGACACTGTGAAGCCATTTTTGCACTGGCATCAAACTGCTGCAGAGTGATAAGGAGAGGAGCAAGAAATGCACAACAAATGATCAGTTTTTTTCACGAAGAGGGGCAGGGCCTGATGTAAAAGCCAGTGAGGAGAAGGGAGACAAGTGCTGTCTGATGTCCACAGCACGTCTCATTTCCTTGGATTAGGTGACCCTGCAAGGGCTCAAATGGATGAAACCCACTGCACTCCCTCAGGGCCTGCCCAAGTAACTCCACTGAGCATTCCCAAAAACACTACCTTCTTGCACCAAAGCCCCCTGCTTACAAGTCCCTAACCATAAGCCAAGGCACTCATTTTTTTTCCAAGTCTTGACAACAAACAGGTCACATGGAAAATAAAAATATGATGACTTACTGTAAAGGGGTGGGGGAAAAAAAAAAGTATTGAACTGATGACTAAAGTCTGCAACTCTTTCTGTGGACAGGATTTGTACAGCCATGTTGATTTTTTTATAAAAATAGTAAATCGTATTACCCCCCCCCATGCTGCAAGACCAAAGATTCACAATGATACCTTAATACAGCTTAAATAAAAATAGCACTACCTGAGTCAATCTCAGCATGATAATGCTTTGTAATCCCACACTATTAGAGGATGAACAGTTGTATGGCAGTGAATCCACAGGAGATACTTGCATTAGGAGATGCTCCTTTTTCATGCTATCTAGCAGCAGCTGCACAACTGCAGAAGGTGGGTGGTGTTTCTAGGAGGCACAGTAGATGACAGGGAAGCAATGTTAATATAGAATAATACAAACCTAGTACCTCACTATCTTCCAGTTTGGAAATCTCAGCTAATAACTTACCATTTTTAAAAGCAAAAACCTGCTCTTAAATTTTCCCTCTTTCATGGGGAGATGCCCACGGCCCTGTTCTGTGCACAGGATTATTTCCAAAAACACACCAGCACCATCAACAAAAGCATTCCCTGATCACCGTGCCAAGCCACTGGTGGTCCTGAGGTATCTCCAGCAGCCAGTGTAACCAAGACGTAATTGATAACAAATGCATTTACAGGGAACTGAATACACCCCTTATCAATATTAAGCCTTTTCTGGCCAAAATGAACATGTATTTAAGGTAGACACAAGCACAGCACAACACACCAAACCCCAGCACCCTCCCCCACCCTGACAAGGAAGGAGTGCCAATGTCCACATTTCAGCTGCACAGACACCTCAGATCAACCTGGGACCATTACCCATGGAAAACACATTGATCTGGAAGATGGAGAAGTCCATTAGAGATTTGAAACGTTCAGCTATTAGTCATTAGTCAGTCTGAACACACAAGAGCTCTAATAGCTTGTATCCTGTGCACTAGGGAAATGCAACTATACAAATAAACTTCCTGAGCAATTAATGGGTAATTATATAATTTGGTTAATCTCATTGGAAAGAAATCTAGCACTGAAAGAGTAAACAGTGTACGTATTTATCTAGAAACAACTAAAACAAAGAGCAAAGGGTGCTGCAGAGCAGAGTCCTGGCTGGAATTCACCATAAGAGCTTGTTTCCACCAGAGGAGAAGAAGTTACATCACCATAAGAGCTTGTTTCCACCAGAGGAGAAGAAATTACACTGATTGACATCCTTTAACATATTGACAGACACTGATGAGCTCCCCCCCAGTCTCCTCTACCTCATTTTATTCAGGGATGGATGTTACCTCTCCAAGCGGCCAACCCAATAAGGGACAGTGGAAAACCATGGTAAGGACTAACCTAGTCAGTGGCAAAGTAAGAAACACAACCCAGAGGCTCTTCTGATTTCTCTGTTGCTGGTACAAAACTGCTGTGCCTTCCCCAGCCAACAAACCCTACAGGATAGTGCAAGATTATTTAGCCATCTTTATACATTTAAAATAATTGGCATTTCCCAGTCCTTGGCCAGATTCTAGCATTCCAAGACCCAACAGAGCAGAGGGTAACTGGACAGCACACATTCATCTCTGTGTTAACAGCACATGGAGTATTTATCCACTGCCAATTAAAAGTAAGGCATAATTGAATTAGCAGAAGCAACTTATGGCAGAAATTCAATTACAAAGCAGAATTAAAGGAAGAGATGTCAGTAACTTTTGGAGGCTGGGCAGGAAGAGGTGAGTGCACCCATCTACTATTTTCAGAGCTATTAGCAAAATCTTAAGGAGGAGACTGCTCCAAAGACTCGTTTGTGAAGATCGCCCTTATACAAGCAATTCATGATGCACTGGAGAAACCAAGGTGACAAATGTTTTCTTCCAGACCACGCTTTGAGCTATCTGGCAAGGGTAAAAGTCCCTTCCACTGGTCACACATCACCCACCCCTGCCTCCCCTCATCCTGCAGTGTCCCCAGGCCTGCCGTAGCTTGCACCAGAACTCCTGCAGGCACCTTTCTTTTGTCTTGTTGTTCAAAGTGATCCTAATCCCATTCCTGTGCTTCAAGTCATAGACATGATATAATAAGTAGAATTATTTTTTTTTTCATGGTAGAAAAGCCTCACATGTTGTGGGAACTTTTCTTCCTTTAATGGCCACTATTTTACCCGTCCCTGTTCTAACCTCCCTGTGTTTCCCTTTGGCTGATCCTACCCTTGATTGATGCTGATTAGCAGTAGGGTCCTCCCACACCTCCAAGGTTCAGCTTCCATAACTGCATTAAGACAAATCAATACTGTTATGAACTTTGCTGCATCTGTGGATGGTGTGACCTGCCTACAGACACTGCATGGAGCAGACACCCCCCAGCACTGCATGAAACCTCTGCTCTCCCTTATTTGCAATTCCTGTTCCAACCACTCTGCTATTTTATTAACAATGTACTGGGGTTCTGTTTGTTTGGTTTTGTGGTTTTACTCTTGCAAACACAAACTGGTGAGGGCTGGTAGGACACAATTTTGCAGTTTACCTATGGGTAGCAACAGTTCATGGACAGCCAAAAACTGTCCTGTCACTTGCCAAGCACTGGGACTAGGTATCGTTTTGGGTTCCCTCCAGCTGAACTGCTCTGTTCTGATTTTCCTCCAGCCAGTCAGGTCATCTCCCACCCTGCACCTCACCTCTGGCTGTTGCTCCTGCACGTGCCTGTGGATGCATCCAGACTGCAGATGTGCCAGCATGTGCTGTCTGACAAACTGCTGAGGAGTGTGTCACCCACTACTTCATCCAGAACAGTCTCTGCCTCTCAGCCCTTTTCTCCTCCTCACCCTTCACACCAGGCCCACGAGCCATGGTGCTCAGACCCCCCTCAGCAGCTTCAGCAGACCCCACCTCCACAAATAACTCAACCCCCAACGCAAGGAAGCTGGAGAGGACTCTGTCTTCCAGGCTTGTTTTATCCAAAGCCTCTACATTCCAGAAGAGGTGTCAGACAGCTCACCCTGTCCATCAAAGGACTGTCCCTGACAGCCTGCCCAAGTCCTAGCAGTCATTTGCACCAACCCGATGCCACCACAGCCCACCAGGGGCTGCTTCCCTCAGCTCCTGGGCAGCTTTTCCAGCCCATACCAAGCTCCAGTGTGCCACAACTAGAGATGTGGATGCTGGGTAACGTAAAAACTAATCTGACTGTTCTCCTCAACACCTTCCTATGGCTGCAGTGCAGACAGACCTCAGGCTGTGTGCTCCCCAAGGGTGGCAATGCAGAGATTTCTGCCTCTCCTTTCTCTGCCTTAGATACCAACATTAGTGCTTCACCTGAGCACTGTTTGCAAATTCCCACTGCACTGGGAAGCTGATGTACAGAGGCCCTGCAGCCTGGCCAGGCACATCTCCAGAGACATACGGTTAAGTCAGGGATTCAGTGCCACTCCACCAAGCCCCAGGCCATCATCAAAGCCACAAGAATCAGCTCTGCCAGCCCACAGATCTGCCCCACACCTGCCTACCCGTCAGAGGGGTGAGGAAGCTGTACAGCCCCCTCCTGTGCCCAGCTCAGTGAGCGCTCAGCATCTGCAGTCCTTAGCTCCGTTTTACACAGGCAACGTTATCTGGATTATTGCACACACCCCACGTATGGGTTCCACAAAAGCAGTTAAATGGAAACCACAGCAGAATAAGGAAGCTCTAAAAATTCACTAGTGATCAAAGGCTTTTTCAGGACAGCTGTAGGGCTAGGAGCAGGAGCCACTGGGTAAGTGGATGCTGTCACAGAACTGAGTGCCAGGGTAAGCTGTCTAAGCCCATGCACTTCACTAAATTCCTCTGGAAGTTGCATGCACATGGGAGAAGGAAAGGAAGGTATGGAAATTCAAAGACTTTGCTGACTCTGCTGAAAATAAAATTACATTTTATTTTATCTAATTTAAAGTGTCAGAACAAGATGGATTATTTTCACTTAAATATTTTTTCCTAACTGAATTGCCAGGTTGGTTTGATGTGTTTTTTTCAAAACAATCCTACTGCCACACACTGCCTGGTCTGACCTGCACACAGCAACCAGTTAAAAGGATGCAGGCAGCTGGGGACAGAACAGTGCAGTTTTTCTATTTCCTCTTTTAAACTTTCTTTTTTTTTTTCCCAATACAATTAACTAAATCGTGTCATTAAACATTCTTTGTCTGGGAAGTTTCTCTCTTCCCCTTTTCAGCCTCCTTTTCAGTTGCATTTCCCTGCTTCACAGGATGCTCCAAACTAAACATTGCTTCAAGTAACACAATAAAGGTTTGAGAAGGATGGGGTGAATGAGGAAGGTCATAGGAAGGGAAGTACCTGCTAAAATAAGATTTGCTAAGCGGCTACACAGGACAGAGTGTCAACTGCCTTTTATTACAGACTGCAAACGTGTACCAGCTAAGATACCAGGTAGAGACGGAAAAAGCAGTAGTTGAAAAACTTTCCAAGGACATAATGAAGTCTGAATTTATTCAAAAAACAAATTAGAGTGATAAATGCAGTTATGGCACAGCCAGGGTGCCTCATATAACCTTAACCTGCTCTGCATATTGAGGCTCTTTTCCGCTACATAAAACCACACTCCAGCTACAGAATATGCAGCTGCATTTAAATTGAGTTTATCACAAACTAGTGCTCCTGGGCAGATCATTTATTTGTTAAAAAAAAAATTTTACACCTTCTCGTCTTTATAATTAAAAGGGGAAAATCACCTTAAAATCAAAGCAAAAAAAACCCAGATGCACCAGTGCCTTAAGCTTCAGAGAGCTGGAAAAGCAATATCAAGAGTAAAATTTTCTGCACACATCAATTGTGGCTTTAGAGGCTGTAAAATATCAACCTCTGGTGACAAAGCTCTTTCCCAGGCTGATGGTTCTTCCGTGCTCTGTCAGGCCAGGCTGCACGTGCCCACCTGCCTCAGCTCACCTGGGCACTGGCTGTCCGGGACTAGCAGGGTGTGGAGATGGGGCTCAGCAGCAGCAGGGCTGTGTGAGCACAGCCAGGCAATCCCTCTTTGTGGGACCAGCAGCACTGGGTCTCCCTTCCTCACTGTGCCTGGTGGGAGCCACAACCTGGAGGAATCCACGTGCTGGAGAAGACTGATGGGTGACCAGCCACCCTGATGGGTGACCAGCCACCCTGAGGCTTACACTTGCAGATCTGTCACCAATTACGGGTTTTCCCCTGCCCTTCCGCTGCTGGCCAACAGTAAGAATGGGTTTAAATGCAGGCTGGTGACAGGAAGCAGGAGCATCTCCATGGCTTGGCATGGGCAGCAGGGTGGACTGGGGAGGAGAGGAGACAAGCAGTGGCAAACTGGCACTAAAACCATGCATCACGTCAGCCACAGGCTCCAGCCAGAGCTACAGACCCTGGCACTGTGCAGACAGAGCTGGCAGCAGTGGCTGGCCCTGAGGAACTCAGCCTGTGGCACCACCCTGCCCCAGTGCCCACACATCTTCCTCTGGTCAGTCTGCTCAAACGCCAGGCACAGGACAGTGTGCTCACATGGAAAGCTGGAGGCACAATGCTATATGCCCTGAGATAGTTCAAACCCAGCGCAGGTTCATCTTGCTGTGTAACGACTGTTAATCCAAGCGTGTTACAAGCCCCCAAGCAGGCATTAATATTCAATAGTCAGACTGGCCTCTTGCACGCAAACAGCTAAAGGATACTAAAACTTCCCCCAAAAAATGTTTTTGCAATGCTTTCATGAAACTGAGCAAGCAATAAAGAGCATTTTTGTTAGAAATATGCCTCCCCATCAAGCGTAAAAAACCCATGAATACCATTAACGAGGCATGTAAGACCCCAGCACCACCCATGGGCACCAAACATCTGGAAAAAAAGCATGGCATCAAGATGCAGATAACTCAAGATGTCCCTAAGCAAACAGGACTAGCCAATCCTTGGATGTGAAGATCCTGGTCTGCAGAAGATGATGGCTAAGCCAGCTGCCCAAGGAGAAGATCCTTAAACGTGTCCTGCAACAAACTAGAGCTCTAGAAATGACCAGCAAGGGCACCTCCATCCAAACCAAGCCTTCTGAACAAGAAGAGCACTCAGTAAGTTGACTGGTCTCTGGTGATACCAGCTTGCCTCACTTAAGGGACAACACTTCTGGAAAGCTGCAGCACACAAACAGCCTGCAGACAGTCTCCAGCAGGGGTGAGGAAAGACCAGGAGATCTGAGAGGAGAAACTGCAGCCGGTGCAGCTGAGAAGCTCAGATCTAGCAAAACCTGTGTGCAGCAAGTCAGTTTGTCAGTGACACCCTCCTGCAGTGGGCACAGCCACTGTTTCAGTTCTCTGCTCTGCACGGTCTAGCAGCACCTCACAAGCTGCTCTCAACAGGTTCTTCTCCTGCAGACTCCACTCCTGGCTAGCAGGGAGTGTTCTTGGAATCACCAGCTGCTCTGGAGGGCTGTTCACAAACAGGATGAGAGACTCTGCTCCCTTGCAGAGTGACATCAGGGTCAGGAGGTTTCCCATGGGAACAAGCCTGGATGGACAAACCGGGCGGCACACTCAGGGCATGCTGAATGGGGTGGGAGAGCAGGACTAGAGGATGAAGTAAAAATGAAGAGTGGTCTTCCCTCCCTTTGTGCCTACCCTGGTAAAAGCACAGCTCTTGGTAACAGCTTCAGGGCCAGATTGAAGAATGAATGACATTTTCAGAAGCGTGACAAGCAGAAGAGAAAGCAGTGGCTGCAATCTAGAGAGCTCCTTCTCATTTGCTTTCAGAGCATTACCACAGCTCCAATTACCCTCGGCTGGAATGAAATCCATTTTCCATTAAAAAAAAACCCAAACACCTTCTCATACATCTTCTGATGTAGGGATGCAACAAGGAAGG
>VYZU01036945.1:0-74849 GCA_013401355.1 Ceyx cyanopectus
TGCACTCCTGTTTCTTTTGGGTCAACGTGGGTTGCTATCCTTGATCTCAAGGTGGAAAACTCAGTGATTAACAACCTCCTGAGCCATCAAATCCCACCTCTCAGGGGTTTCTTCACATCTCAGAACTCAGAATGAGCTCAGTTCTGGAAACACAGTGATAACCCATTGCTGAATGGCTCCACTCCTGTTCTTTTTTCCTTCCTGGTGGTGCTTACTTTGAAGTGAATAGTGCAAAGCAGCACTTGAGGCAGTGAAAAGAGGACCCTGTAACCTAGAGCACTTACTACACCCACAAAAACCCCTTGCCTTTTTATTGCCCCAAACCCACGAAGGCTGCTTTTCAAAGGGAGGCAGTAAAAGCAGCACTCTTCAGCAGGTTCCAATTAAAGACAGCTTAATCCAGAGCTCCTTGAAGTGACTGGAGACTCTGTGCCCGTGTGCTGTTGTGGTTTGGAGCAGCCTGGAGCAGCCACAGCAGTGTCAGAAAGGGGATCTGGAGCACAGCCCCTGCTGCAGGAGCTCTGGGAGCCATTAGCAGCTCTGCTGATCACTCAGCTCTCTCCAAAGGGAAAGTGACAATTCCTTTTTTCTTTACAGCTAAAATGCTAGATTCAGAAGACGATTCTGATGAAACACTTTATTTTTTTCCTCCCCTTTCTTAATATACTTTGAAAGATAATCTCAGTTTCTTTTTTCTCAAGACACCAGTTTGAAAAGACACTGTATTCAGCCAATTCCCTGGCTTTATTTTCTAGGTCTGCTTATCAGGTGACAGAAAGACACCTTGAAAGTCAAAATCCTTTTTCTGGACAAAGCCTTGGAACACTCACTGTAAATATGCCAAGCTTTTAGGAGCTGCCTTTTCAGCTCTGTGTCTGCTGTGCCTTGACAGGTCCATGGCTATGAGGAAGATGGAAGCTTATAAACAGATTAGCTCTCAGAAGCTGTTTTTATTTCTAGCAAGAAAAAAAAACAACTCTGCAGCATGCCCACATTTAGCATCAGATGGGCCTGCCTTTGCTGTTCCTTGAATATAATATGACTTTGTTTATTTTTCCAGCCCTTTTGCAGAAGGTTGCATTTCACAGATCAGTGGCTGTCATAACATATGACTCAAGATGGAAATTTCCCCCACATCATCTGGGAGAAGTGGTTCAAGGATGATTGCCTTTTCATTTCACTCCACACTCCAGCCCCTGTTCAATGCAGCAGAAAGCCTCCTTGACACGGTTGTGCCCTGAGGAGATCCCTCCTTTGTGATCACACAGGTGGGAAGTAGTGCTCTCAGACCTCTCCCATTGCTATGCTGGGAGTCCACCTCTACTTGCAGAGCACAAAACAGCTTTGATCAAGCCTACTTACCACTTAGCAGAGTTAAGTGGGATCTCAAAGTCTCCTTTATAGGCCAAGGAAGAAAATCAATGGCTCTTTTTTTCCAAGGACTGGGAGTTAAGTCATCCATTTCATCCAGCAAGGGCCACCTTTCTGCTTTCCTCTCTGAACCACTGCCACAGATGGGGTGGCAATAAACCCATCTTCACTAGAAAGGCTTTTTCAGTTGGTTAAGAAACTCCAACCCATCAGAGACCAGTTGCTGCTGGCTGAGCTTTGTGCTGGAGCCCACAGGCCTCCTGCCTGGCTGCAAGTGATGAGCGGTGCAGGAGGGATCCATCCTTGCTGGGGGCTGTTCCTGGCCACTGGTGCTGAGCACACACTGGGCAGGGAGGACAAGAGCCCCTGAGCAAGTCTCTTGTCAGCACCCAAAGTGGTGGCACGAGGGAGTGGAAGCAAAGGGAGAGGTGGGGAAATCTGTTCACTAAGTTGCCTCACTCCTCTACAATCCTCAAGGCTGGTCTGAGTGCTGTTTAAATAAGTAACATTTGCTCCTAAATTAGCCAGAGAAAAATAAATATTTCAAGACCTTTTGACTGTCTTGAGAGAGAATAAGAGGCATTGCTATATTTCTGAAGAGTTAAACTGTCCTAATTGCATCCTTGTGCTAAATCATGACATACAGAAGAAAAATATCTTTAAGTGGATGGAAAAATCCACTGGGTTAAAGGAATACTACTGTCAAGTTAAATGTGTCCCTGCATTTGTGTGGTGCAAAAACAAGCTCTAATAAAACTGAAGAGTCTAAAAGGAACATTTCCATGAATTCAAAAATAACAGCAATGGAAACAATCTCATAAAATAAGTAAACCTCTCCCTTCAATATTTGCAACTCAAGTATTACAGCATTAATTCAGGGCCTGGGAATTTGAAAGTAACTATAAATGATGAATTAAATGCTTTGTTCTGCAGCATGAGAGGCCAAATTTTCAATTCCTTGTCTAGCTGTAGCTCCTGTCATTTCATACTACTGCTGAGATGCACAATTTAGCCCACTTAAAAATCGATTTAAATGGGGAGATTACCTGAGATGATACTCATCTATCAGTTTCCAGTGGTCCATAGTAGATACAGGATAGCTGACTTAGAAGGAAGGCTTCTTTGGCAGACACCTCATACCCACTCCAGGCTGCTTTCTTAACCACTAAAAAGCCTCTAAAGATATTAGTTATGGATAAAATATATTAGTTATGGATAATATGCCATTGGTCTCACAAATGAGGAACATGGAATGCAAAGTTTACCCAAAGAACAAGGTGCCAGGGGTCCATGAGTGTGCCCACTGCAGTGCTTTACTGCCTGGGCTGGTCTCCTTCTGGGAGCACTGCACTCACACTGGGTTAACTGGGGATGAGTGCCTTGGAAGACAAGATTCCCTTCCTATCTCCTTGTCTTTCCTAATTTCCTGGGTGGC
Source organism: Ceyx cyanopectus (assembly GCA_013401355.1). NCBI lineage: Eukaryota > Metazoa > Chordata > Aves > Coraciiformes > Alcedinidae > Ceyx > Ceyx cyanopectus. The sequence continues at coordinate 2,807 of VYZU01036945.1, forward strand.
TTCCAAATTCTGGGTATAGGAAGAATTAAAAGAAAAACAAAAAAACCTCAATAAAGTTCATTCTTGCCCCTTGGAGTTAGAAAGGCTGTTAGGCTGTGAAATGATATGAAGCAGATATTATAGGATGGGGAGTTTCTTGGCAATGGCTCTAGATAAAACAGCCTACACTCACTTGCTCATAAATAGACTTGGAAAGCCTTCATCCAAACCTAGTCCCTCATTTACTCTACAGCAAACTGCTCAAGGAATATTCACCTGTGTGCAGGCCTCAGAGAGCCACTGGTCACTTCCAGCTCCTTTGTGGACTGATCTCCACTTACCAGCTCCAGAGCTCAGTGCTAAACCAGCTAAAACCTCTGTTTTTTTTCAGCAGGAAGGCAGTCTCCTTGTCAGGAGGGAAGGAGGAGAGAATCCCAAGCTTTGCTGTTGTTCTGGATCAAATCTAATCATCACTGATGGTACAATTAGAGCTGGAGAACAAGGAGAGCCAGGATTGTGGAAGCTGCCCCCATCAGGTGCAGAGAAGATGGATGGCACAAGCTGGAAGAAGAGTGGGGAGCTCATCTTGAGCAGAAGGGACCCTGCTGGTCATGCAGAGGTCAGAGAAAGCTGCTTAAAGACTTGACCCAAGAGTAAAATGTCTGTGGAACAAGACTGCCTGGATCCAGAGCACAGTGAATACTCAGCAGGCACCACTTTATCTCCCAGTTTATCTGAGAAGCTGTCTCATTTCTTAGGCCCCTTCTTGCTCTATCTGCCCATTCCTACCCTCTGGTCAGATTTCTGCTCTGTGAGCACTCCCCAGCCATGCTAAGAGATGCACATGGTGCCCACACTCATTACACAGAAAACCCTCACAGGTTCACTGCTGCTTCCACTGCAGTTTCAAAAGCAGAATATCCTGTATGTGCTGGAACTTCTATACATGTGAAATAATAATACCTGTGATAACTGTTATTAAATTGTTAGATTAGTAAAGTGATTGTAATTTCTTGCTGGGGTATCAGGGAACCAGTGTGGAATGGCAGTGAAAAAGGCTCCTACACAGTGCAGAAAATAGATTAATGCAAGTGTTGCTCCTGCAATGAAACCAGAAACTCTGCTAAACTCACTGCAGGGCCTCCTGCTCCTGAGGACTTTGTCACCCTATAGCCCCACTGGAACAGTACAAAAGCAAACAGGAAAGAGTGATCCATTTTTTAATGCCTGCTAAAAATTAATCTGGCATGAAAAGAATTACAAACCACGAGATGCCTCAGAAAACTGGAATGTTTCAACTGAATAAAACCACCCTTCCCAACTCCATTTTTTGGCTTCCAGTTTGAGGTGTCAGATCTTCAGCAGACAGACACTTGAGTGCATCCTCTTCATTTGCTTAACAGAGTACCTGAAAGCTGCCAGTGCACAGCAAAGCTTCACTCGAGCATGTCCTGTATCACAGAAGGATCCACTTCTTCTGCCACCAGACTCTCCCGGAGGCTTTGGATCGTTGCTTTTTTCCCCTGGCGCTGTCTCCAGAGCACAAAGGCAGCGACGATCTGCGACTGCAGGTTGTGGGGGTGGTTGACTTTACATCGATAGATGTCAGTGTGGGACAGACCCAAGCACAGAGCTACGTGTTCCCACTCGGCTCCCAGCCTCCTTGCCAGCTTGTTCAGCTGCTGGTCTGTTGGGGAAGCCTTCAGAAGTCCTGGGGGAATTTCAGTTGTATCTGTTAAAAACAAAAATGCACGTGTGCATCACCAGGCAGTGCTGTAGATGCTCAGACCCTAGGCAAGGGAGATGGGGAAGGGGCTGGGGAATCAATCTGCTGAGGAGATTGAAGGAGCTTTGCAGAGGAAATTATTGATTATTTGCCCTTTGTGCCTTGTCATACATGGCAAGCTGATCTGAGGACGTGAGCTTTGTGAGCTTTTCTTCTCTTTGGATGAAACTCTAAGCATGGGGCCCAAATAAACAGACCATAAACACTCATCCCCAGTCCAAATGATGCCTCTTTAGCCCTCATCCCAGTTGTAGCCATGCTCCTGGAAGCTGTTTTCAGGAGAGTGCAAGGGAATCCCATGTTCCCTCAGAGATTTCTGTGTCTCTTAGTACTGCCCAAGCACCCACCATGCCCCAGAACTCACTCTTCATCTGAGCAGGTATGAAGCATCACACTAGTACCTGAGCCATGGAGACCAGGAGCAATCCAGCTACCACAACAGCCTTCCCAGGAAGCATTCAGGAGGCTGCAAGTATGAGCAGCAAAAAATCTCTTGGTGACTGAGTTGAGGATTTCTTACCAACACCAATTATCTCTGTAGATTTTTTGAACTGCAACAAGCATCTTGCCTGTAGCCTGTTATCAGCCCTTTAATAAAATAAATGAGAATAAAACCCATCCAGGAAATCTTTTCATCTTTTGCTGCCATCTGATTCTAATATAGATGTGGAAAACTCTGGGACAGAAGCCAAATGTTAAATTTAATATAAAGAACAGTTATTTTAGTCCCATTTATTTTCTGTGATAGCACTTTCTCAGTTCTGATAGAAAGCCTCTGAGGAAAATCTAGGACAAGTATTACATGATGGGCAATCTTATTTAAAAGTAGAGAGAAATAGTGAGATCTCTAAGTTATGAGCAATGCAAAACAAGAAGAACTGGATAGATTCTAGGATCAATGTTGCTCTTCATTGAATAAATCAAAGAGAAATAGAATATGAATATAATTATTATATTCTATATAATAGAATATCCAAACTGGGAGGGAGGCAGTGCCAAAAGCCTTGCTGGAGTCCAGGTAATCACCAGCCACTGCTCTCCCTGCATTCACCACCACAGGTGCCTCATCCTTCAAGGACAACCCCCCAGGCAGTTCAGGAGACAGCAGAGGAGCCAGGGATACAACAGCCCACCTCTTATCCAATCAATCTGTGCCCTGGGAAAGGATGTTCTGGGGACTGGTCTCTGCTTCCAGCACTGCCTCTGGATTTCATCCACTTAGATGACCATGCACAGACTCATTAGCTAAGGCAGGAGCAGTGCTGGGGGAGGAGGAGGGAATCCAGGTCTCTCTGAGCTGCACATCCTAATGCACAGTCATGGTCCTCTTCACTCCCTTTTTCCTGATAAATCAGTCCAGCAAAATGAATTGCCTGGGAAGGGTGAAAAATGCTTTCCAGCCTCTACAATAAAGCCTGATGGAGAGAAGCCTCTCCTGGGAATCAAGGGGTTTGCTGAAAGAGCAAAATTGCATGCCAGTGGCTAGGAAAATCCTCTCATTTTTATGGAACCAGAGACAGGCAGGTGATTCTGACTTCAGAGCCACAGAGAAAGGAGTGTAAAAAGGTGTAACTGCCTAGGGATGCATCTGGCCTCTGCATCTTCTGCTGCAAGCTGAGTCCTTCATCAGCCTGGACCCAAGTCACCGTTGCTGGTTTGACTTGACCCTCTCACCAGACCCTTCCCATACCCTCTGATGAGATCAAAGCAAGTATTGCAGAGCTCTCCTTCCTCATCTGTCGTGGCATCTGGAGCACAGCCCTTCCCAGAGCAGTGCTAAAGTTAGATCAAGCAGCTCCACAAGCTGCCTTGTGTCCCCCAGGTGAGAGCCCTCCAGCTGGCTGCTGCTGCTGGACTTCTCCTCCAGCTGCTTGCTGAGTCTCAAGACACTCCTGAAGCTGCTCCTCTTCACAACAGGCTTCTTGAAGGTTCAGAAGCTACTAGGAGCAGCCAGCCTGCAGCCAAGGAGTGCACAGCCTTAGTTCCTGTGGGAGTTAATGTAAGTAAATCTTACAACACAGAGCCTAGTGGCAGGCTCTGATTCCCTCCAGCCCTTCAGAGCACAGTGCACTTGCAGCCTGAGCCACAGAGCCAGCTGTGGGTGCTGAGCAGGCATGGTCATGGCAGCCAGACTGGGTGCTGGGTGTTTTGGCAGCTGTGTTCTGCTCCAGAAATGATTTCATGCTTGAATGTCACAACAGCAAACAACTTGCATGTAAGTGGGCACATCTGCTGGGGAGAAATGCCCAGGGTGGTAGGAGTGGGCCATGAAGCAGAACAACACTTGGCAGATCAGGTTGGGGCAGGATCTGAAGAGCAGTGGAGTTGCAGAACCTGAATTGGAGGGTGTGTGTGTAACCCTCCCACGAATGATGAGACTGGAGGCTTCTGAGGGCTCTGCAACCCCTCTCAGACCACCAGAGATGCTCAAGGGAAGCAGAGGAGAAGTATTTTGAGGGCTCCCAGTTGAAGACCAGGTCGTGGTGGAGGTCCTGGAATGAACAGAAGTTACAGGGTAACTGCCCTCTTCCTACAGCACATCCAATCCATCAGCTGTAAGCCAAGCTGTGGCCCTGCCTGCCTGGGGTGCCATGTGGAAAGCACCATGCTGCATCCCCACCTTGCCTAGGCAGCACTCACTCTCCTGTGCACATCAATTATAGATATAGACCTCGTTATAGATATCATTCCACAGAGAGAGTTAATACAACCATAATAATAAAATCATTTACAGAAGACTATTAAAATAACTTTGAGAAGATATGTAGCCTTCTCCCAAAGAGATAGATCTTTTTTTTTTACATTTCCATGTCTTCTCAATCAATTTTGAAAGGCACTAATCAAAATGAAAGAAAATAAGCAGTAAACTTTGAAGTAAACTTTGAAGGCTTGCTGCATTTTTTTTCACATCATGCTTATTTTATGACTTGTATGAAAAGATTGGAACTTCTCAGTCTTATTTTCAATAAATTGGAACCTAATACTATTAGTGCCAATGTGCAGGTTAGACTGTGGCCATATCCAATTATAATCAAATCTAAGACAACCTGAAATGGCCTCTGAAGTGAAGCAGAATCCACCCAAAGTACCACACTCCTGCCCAAAGCTGGCTGGGACTCTGCTGGTGTCATTAACATATATCTTAATTGGTTAGCAATCTCCTCTCCTGAGCCATAAACATTCAGATTTGATGACCAAAAAATTTCAGTTGATTTCCCAAGACTGAGTTTTCAGTAGCTGTGCAGTTTTCATCAACTTTTTAATGTGTTTGACAGGTTTTGCACCTCCACAGATCTCTGCTGCACTGCCAGCCTTCAGAATTCATCCCTGTTCTATGATTGACAAAGGAATCCTTCAATAAATTCAAGCTGTCTTAAATTTCCACCCTTTTGGAGCCACAGGGAGCAGGAGCTGAAAGACTGGGGAGAGGAGGAAGTTTCAGGAGTTAACAGTGGTTGTCACATTTACAGTTGTACACTGACAATAATTTACCATTACAAATTGCCTTTAAAATGAGGAAAAATGAAATACCTGCTCAGCTGGGAGGTTCTGAGGAACACCTGAGCTGTTAGGAATTACTTGGAAGAACAGTTTAAATACAGATACCAAACTTTCACACCTTGGGCCAAGGTTTTGTTGTTTTTTTTTCCCAAATGAGACCTGAAAAGTGCCATGGAAAGGTGATGTGTGACCAGTTTTGGGGAGCCAGGTGCAGTGGGGTGTTAGTGCAAAGCCACCTGGGAGAGCAGAGACAAGACTGACTGGGTTCCATGCTGGCAGCTCTGGGAAGAATGCTGAAAACCTCCAGTTCTGAAGTATGCCAGTGGATTTCTAGATATTTTGGAATGCTCTGCAGTTGTCAGTGAATTGGATGGAGTTTCAGAAGATTCACAGCAGTTTCTACCATCCTTTATTGGTCATGTTTTCCCTCAGACAAGCTTCTCCTGTGGGGAGAATAAAGGGGAAAATAAAGCCAACTGGGGTAATTAATGATTATTTTGTCAGCTAGGTGACAGACTCATCACACAGCTTCTGCCAGGGGATTGAAAGGTCACTTCTTTCAACAGCTGAAGCTTGAATTCTTATTTCAAATAGCCTGAGCTGTCTGAATTCAAAGAGCTGAGGCAAGAATTCATCCTGCTGCTCCTCTGCATGCAAGAAACAGCAGCCTCCTTGGGATTTTAATCTGGGAAAAGTTTTTACTAGCAACTTTCCTCCTGAGGAATCTTTCTCAAGGCTGCAGCATTTCAGCAACCAAATCATGTGCCTGGAGTGCAGCTCTTGATCTTCCTTTCATGCAACAACAAAAAGCACACTGCCAGTATGAAGGACTTGTTTTCTCATAGAACACAACTAAACAGACATGTTTCCATACAGGACTTCAAGCAAGTGTGGCAACAAAGCCTTGATAAAACTGTTCACTCCTCATAGAGGGTTGGTTTTTTTTTCCCCTTCAAGTTGGCTCTTCTTTGTGCTTTGGCTCAAGCAGTGAGAAATATCAGGACCCAAGATCTGCACAACAGATGGAGCTGAGCTGAGAAGAATGCTTTTGGCTGCTGAGGATCCTTGCCTGGCAGGTGTCAAACCCAAATTAATCCTGCACATATTATGCTTTCCTGAGTTTCAGATTTTAGCAAAGTGAGCCCACGTTCCTCCCTGACCACGAGCAGCTATTAATAGAACCAACCATGCAGAGCAAGCTCCAGCAGGGCTGTCATTATGCTGAACCCTCCACTGCTGCCCACTGCATTTACACCCAGGCAAAGCAAGTAAACAAAGTGCACTGGGTTAGGCTAGAGGCTCTTTCCAGACTTCTTTTGCTAGGTTATAAAAGGCATCACAGAATGCCAGAGGCAACACAGCCCCAGACAGTGGTGTCCAAAAGCAATCCCAGCTGCTCAGTGGGGCAGGAGAATCAGAGAATTATGTTTAGGGCTGGAAGGGGCCTCCAAAGGTCATCTAGTGCAGCCCCCTGCAATGAGCAGGGACACCCTCAACTAGCCCAGGCTGCTCAGAGCCTTGGCCAACCTCACCTGCAATAGCTCCAGGGATGGGGCCTCAACCACCTCCCTGGGGAGCCTGTGCCACTGAGCCACCACCCTCAAGGCAAAGAACTTCTTCCTGATACTTGCAGAACATCAGTAATCCAGTAGTTAGCTGAGGGAGCTGTCACACCACCCTGTGAGAAGAAGGAAGAGTGGAGCACACTGGACAAGCAGAGCCCCTCATTGCCAGCACACTCAAGGCCAGCAGGGCTTTGATGAGGATCCCTCTCCCCCCTGAGTCAGTGCTGATGGCAGGTCCTGTGCCATGGCTGCCCTGGGACACTGAGCAGCCCCAGCCCACTGAAAGCAGGGAGGACACCCAGTTGCAGCCACACTCTTGAAGGTCAGGTTCCTTTTCCTGACTTTTCTGGGCCTCTGGGATAGTGTTTTACCAAATTGACCACAGCAGGTTCATAATCTAGCAAGATCTTAGCAAATATTTGTATTATTTGTAGTGTTAGAGGGACAATTCATTTGCAAAACAAACATCTGAAATATTCTTTTGCTTCAACAATTAATTTTCATGTCCCGTGCATACAGAACAATATTTTCCCTCATAGTTTTGTAGTCTCCTAGCTGCCAGATTTTGGTCCAGAATTGAAATTTCAGTTTTTTTGGCTTTAGAGAGTCAGCAAAATAAATGTTTTAAGAGGGACTGGACAGACCATAAAAGATTTGTTTTGCTTGGTTTGGGATTTTCACAAAGCTATGCCTAACCTAAGCAAGACTGAAACGAAACCAAAAGGCAAACAAGAAAAATAAGAGAGGAATCTGCTCCATCCCAGAGATGCAGAAACACAACCAATGCTTGTGTCCCTGGGGGAGCCCAGTCTGAAATCCTGCTAGGAAGGAGGAGGGCTGTTGTTTCCTCCACAACTGTTCCAACATCACAGCTACTTCCTAGAGGAAACAATGGAAAATCAGTCTTAAAATATGATTTTTATTTCCTTAAGCAAACATCTTTTTAGTTCTATGAACTCAGAAACAAAGAGATCAGGGTGTTTTTTTAATAAGGCTGAACATTTTAGTGCCAGAACTGTAAAGATCAACATCTTCCTCTTCCTTCCTTCTTCAGATGGATGCTGGTTAAATATATAACCTTTAGGAAAGAAATCAAACAGCCCCTGCAATGAACCTTCTAATTGCTTTTGGTGTTAGATGGGGCTAAGTATTTTGAGCTTCACATTCAATATGTTCCTTAATTTTGTGTTTGTGCTCCTGAGAGAAGAGCTGAAGGATCTGGAGAGTTTAACATGTTCATTTCCACTTGCTGTGTACAAACACCACCAACATTTCAAGATCTTTATTCAGTTTTGCAGATTGAAAATGAGGCTTCTTCCACCAAAGAGGTGGACAAGAACAAGGACTGAAAAGTCCTTGCTCCAGGCATCTTGGAATTTCAAGAGTGGCAGGAACACACCTTTGCCAGGGAGGGAACAGAAGGATGTTGGGAACAGCTCCACAGCTCAATGGTGTTGTTTTCAACAACACAGAAAATAGTCTCAGATATCCAACTGTAAAAAATGTGTAGCTCTGGGAATCCACGAGCTGCTATTTTAGAGGCAGTTTCATTAGGAAACACAGCTTGAGAAGATCTATCAAATCAGAGCAGAGCTACATGCAGGGACAGCAGGAGGCAGATGAAGCAATCTGCAGCACAGCTCTGCTGCTCATCAGTCTCTGACTCTGAGAGAAAATAGAATTATTGCATGAATACACATATTAGAGCAAAAAAAAAAGCCTAGGAAAAGACAAAACTCTACTAAAGGAGATAGTGACCACTTGTCCTGTTCAAGTGAAAAACAACTCTGCTTTTTATTCCTCTGAAGCCTTCATTTAATTGTGCAACATTTGCTTTAGAAAGAGATCTGAAGATGTTTTAGCCATTACCTCATTTGTGCACCATCCCAGGCTTTCCAGGAACTCTGAACCAACAGCCCTGTAGCCTCTCTTGTGTCTGAGCTACTGGATCCTACACTTTCCACCCTGGGCTGACTGGGAGACTGCCCTTGCTGTGGGAAATGCAAAGGTGTGGGGTCTCAGGCAGAAGCTGTGAGAAAGGCTTTGCTTGTGTTAGTTCAGGTGCTCAGAGATTGGCAGGATTAAGTTCAAATCATTCCCAAGAGCCCAGCCCAAGCAGCCAAGGAGCCACCAGCCCAGCAGCTCAGCCATGGAGGACTTGATGAGCACTGCTTTGAAACCTGCCCACCTTCAGCTTTTCAGGAAGGAGAGTGACAGGGAGAATAATGATCTCCTCAGCTTCTGTTGGAAAAAAACCCCAAATTTTCCACCAAGACATCATTTTTTTTTTTCCCCAGTGAGGTCCAGAAGCCATTGGTGGGCACATTTGGGGTCATCCCATCAGTGCTGAGAACAGAGTGTGTGTCTGCACTCCACACTGGCTGTTGCTGCTCAGGAGACACCCTTGTTTCAGGAGATCTTTGTCTGAGCAGATGGCAAAGCACCATGGCTGCTGGGTTTGGAATTTGCTGCCAAACCAGCCCCTGGCTGTTGTAAAAATAAAAGCTGCTGCTCTCTTTCCCAATGCAAAAATAGCTCTCTCCAATTCCCTCCTTCACACTTATTTTCTCTAGTGCAGGAGCAGACATCCAGCCAGACTATATAATTAACATGACACAATTGATAATTAACTACCTACAACAACCTTCCTGCTTTACCTGGTGGTAGTGGAGTTGGAAGGAGGGGTTGTTGTTTTTTTGAGGCTGGTAGGAAAATCTGAATTCCCAGACAGAAATTCACATGGTTCAGAGCAGAACCTGTGCAGCCAGGTGCAGAAGGTGACCTGTCACTCTGGCTATATCATATCCTATGAAAAAAAACACAAACTGATTTAGTTTATTCCTTCAGCAGCTTTGCTTTTATCATTTATTTTTGGCTGTTAACTGTCTGGGCTGCTTTCCTCCAGGGAATTCCAGTCACTGGGCTAATTGAAGTGTGTTTTGATGAGTTATAATGGCCCAGAAAACCCACCTATGAAATTACATCCTGGTAGCATCTTCCAAAGTAAATGGAAACCTTGGTATCACAGCTCATTTGGGAAACTCCTGTGCCACAGCCTGCAGCTGCTGTGAGAACACAGCCTGGCTTGTTGTTGTAGATAACAACAGGAGGTGTTAACACCTAGTGGCTTCAGCTTTCCTCACAGCAGGTTTTTGCACTGGCAGGCCCCATGGATCATCTCCTGGGACTCTTAACCAGAATAAAAACATATTATTTTCATTTGTTCTCATCTCTTCTACTTACTTCCACTTTAGGTGACTCCCTCCTGAAGTCATCATCTCACCTCTGAGGTCATCTGTCCCTCACCTCTAGGGTCATCTGTCCACCTCACCTCTAGGGTCATCTGTCCACCTCACCTCTGAGGTCATCTCTCTGTCCCCTCTGGACAAAGCCACAGCAGAACATCAGGACAAGCTGTCACCATCCTGCTGGGAAGACAGAGACAGTGATGGAGCAGGAAAAGTTATCCTGAGAAAGCCTTCTTACTTGTGCCTGTGAATCCCAGGCTCCCAGCACTTGGGAATTCTGTTTATTCCACACACCAGCTTCTGCTTGCCACTGTCCCAGGAGCTGGGATGGTGGGGAAGCTCTGACATCCAAATCATTTAGGAATCAGATGGCAGAAGCTTTCCCATTCTAGAGATTGAATGTTTTGGGAAGTGAACCACAAGAAATGTGGATGGCCCAACTCTGTTTTGGCTCCTGGGCTCAGCTGTGGGCTGGATGAGTTAGCACATCCTGAAGATAGCTAGCTACCAGGAAGAGAAAGGAGACAGAAGCAGTGAAAAGGAAGGAAGTGCCAGACTAAAATATTTCATTTTCCCATATTTTTCTTCCTGAATATCCAAAAGCAGAAAGATTATTCTATTTTTATTTTTTTTTTCAGGAGTGACCAGGATTTATTAAAGCCAGGATATTGATATGAAACATTCATGACCCTCAGCTTAGCAGTATTTCTCTTGGATGGGGCAACGAAGTGAATTTATGACACAGCAGTGCCAAGAAGCTCATAATAAAAATACAGATTCTAGTTCTCAGATTCATCAACTCAAACCAGATACTTTTGAAAAAACACTCCAGCAGGAAGACTGTAAGGCTCCTAAGATGCTTGGGCTACCAAAGCAGCACATGAAATACATATTTTAGCCAACAATAGGGCAGAAAGTAAATTATCCTTTGATTTCAGACCCCTGAAACAGAGGGCAGCCTGTGAAGACATGAGAAGGAGACTCTTTGTTGTGTTATCCCAGGTGTGGGGTGTGCAGAGGAAAATAGATATATGTGTGAGACATAAAGCAAGCAGAGATTTTATTGCCTGAGGAGCTGATGATTTTACAAGGCTTGAAATAAAATCACAGAGTGTGGAATAAAGCAAGATAAAGGAATCCTGCAGGGTCTTGGGAAGCCAGGCTTTGGGAAAGGCTCAGCCACAGCAAACCTTCACTGATTCCACCCTCATGGCTTGGTCCCCTCTTCCTTTCCATTTCTGACCTTCCTCTCTTTCTTTAGTGAAAAATGAGCCAAAGAGATGCCAAATAATGAGCTTTGACTATTTCATTCTGCTTCTGCCACATTCCCTGCAAAAGAAGGCAAGATCTCCTTGCAAAACACTCCCAGAGCTTGCCCGTGTGCATCTCCATCCTCAGCAAAAACAAAGCAAAAAACCCACACATCTCCCCCAAAAAGGAAAATAAAGCAAACAAACAAGCACCATTGTGCTTCTAATTGTTTCAGAATGCAGCAAACAAAACAGCGTTGAAAATGGCTTTAGTCTGGGAAAATTACTAATCATGAGATCTCTAGTGAGTGTCTGTGTTTAATAGAGAATGTCATGGGAAAAAAAAAAAGAGCATTAGTGACCATCCAAGAAAGATTTCATGAAAAACAGGGTGGAAGGGAGTTTGTTTGGATTTCATGTTTCCAAACATTACACCACGGGTCAAATGGAGGGAATCCAGAGAGTAAACCACTTTAAAAATAGCCCTGAAAAAGGAAAGTGAAAGTGGCCAGTTTCACTCCACCTTTTGTGACCATGCCATGCAAAATCCTGTGACCAGGACCAAATGTGGCACCATTGCTGCTCTGAATGCTGCAGATGGGAATTCCAGCAGGTAGATACTGGTCCAGATTCCAAAATTCTTCCAGAATGAGTTCCTAGGAAGCCAGGCTGGTACTACAGCTCCCATTAAACCACTGCAGTTTGGAACTGAGCTTATGAGTCTTTAGGAAAGACATTGTGTGCCATTGAACAGGGAAGCAGAGGGTTAAACACTACATTGCCTGAAAGATGGAGCACTTGAGGCCCAAATAAACTACCTGCCTGAGTCAGAGAAAAGGCAATTCCCAACTTCTTGTCAAGCACCATTGAGAAAGAAGCAATCTTCCTCAAGGATAAAATGACCAGCAGCTTGCAGCACTGAGGCAAGAAAGAAAAGCTTTGAAAGTGTGACAGTTCCCCAAGGAGGTTGACAAGAGCTTTTCAAAGCTCTAATCCCTCCTGAGGATGAAGGGAGATCCCCCAGGAAGGCAGGGATGCTGGCACCTGACACTTCATCTGGTGGGAAAAGCTGCAGCACAGGGGGAAAACTGAGCAAAGGCAAGTTCTGTGTTTTGGAATTGACCCAGAGGAGAAGACCTGCTCCAGTTCTGCAAGCTGAGCACTTGAGGAGCAAGCAAGCTCTGCATTTCTGAAGAGGAACAGCCAACTACAAGCAGCACTCGAGACAAAAGCTGCCCAGAAAGATGCTGTGTGCTTAAAAAGAGAGAGAAAACTGGTCTAAAAACCTCCACAGAGCTCTGGACAAAGGAGAAGTGGGAAGTACAAACCTGTAAGATTTCCAGACTGGATGTTCATGGCACCTTCAGAAGCCTTCCTGAGGACTCCCTCTATCATTCATTTCAAAAGCAAGCACTGCCACAGTCCTCACACTGAGATCTGAGGGCCAGTGCTGCTGCTGACCCACTGTGCCCACCACCCCCAGGCACCCACAACTCATTCCCACATGTCTCAGCTCCCAGAAAGCTGCTCTGTGTCCCTCAGAGCTGTTCTTCTCAGCCACTGCAAGCATGCAAGGCTTGCTTGCCTCCTGCCTTGCTGGTCACAACCAGTGGTTGCCCAAGGGTCTGCAGGTGGCTGGTAGAACTCAGCTCCAAAGGAGATGAGTCTCCAAAACTTGCTGCCCCAGCACAGCCAGCAGAAAACCAGGGAGGAAATGGGAAAATTGAGTCAATTGAGGAAGAAGTCACAGCCAGGAATGTCTTTGCTTTCCAAACTCCCTGATTTAAAAAGACACACACCAAAAAGAAAATGAAGGGGGAGAAAAAAAAAAGGAGTGTGGTAGAAAAAGCCCAGTCAATCAATTAGTCATTTCCAGTTCGAATATTTCCATAAGTGCTTGGCTGTGTTTTCTGTGTAAGGGATGTCTACTGCTGGTGAAAGATTTCTTAGATGGCAGAGAATTCCACTTGATGACAAACTCTCCTCAGACAAGCTCCAGTCTGAGCAATTTCCCTTTGGAAGCCCTGGGAACTTGTCAATTTGTTTGAGCATTCTGAGAGTCCTTCAAAGAAAAGGCAGTTGGCTATCAGCTGCATTCCCAGAGCTGATACAGGGAGAGACAGTGCTGAAGGGTAGGAAATTCCTCATTTCAGGCACCAGGATGCTAACAGTAAGTTTCAAAAGACCATTTAAAAAGCATGTTCTTCTCTTACTTGCAGCTGAGTCTGTGAACAATAAAAGGCCACCATCTGTGCAGAGAATATATAATCCTCTTGAAAGAATTATTTGTCCTCATACTTTCCCACGTGGTAATCATTTATTTTTTATATTTAGTACCTATACAGATGTCAGCAGCACGAGCTGAAAACAAAGGAGCAGCAAGATGTGAGCACAGGTGCTTGCCACACATACCTTCACAGGATGTTTCTAAGGAAAAGACAGGAAAAAACTGCTTTTTGCCTCACTCTACAATTAGCCACACTCATAGACACAGGAGAAAATTAGGTCCAAACCAGATTAGACACATTCAGGGGATAAAGATTCTCCAGAGACCACCAAACACACTCTGGACACCCTGAGTTTGTTCTGCTGCTGACACCACTTCAGCAGTAACCAGAGCTCTGGGGGCCTGGTGGGTTTGGTTTTGCAGGGGTTTAAATAAAGGTTGGTATTTCTGAGGCCTAAAAGACAATTAATGTCTTTCTCCAGACCTCAGGAGAAGGTCTTGTCTCCTGCTAATTAGCTAAGAGGCAATGAAATGTGTGATGTGCTAATTGGGAGGTTGTATTAAGAAGGTGGGGAGGATGATGTGATCCAGAATGATGTTATAAGAAGTTTGGAGAAGAGCTTTGTGACACCAATTATATCAAAATTTAGGATAAAGGTCATCAAAGCAGGGTTCATACAATAGAAATCAAGTCTGATAGTTGATTTATATGGATTGTAAAGGGTCATGTATATGGAATTTCCTCCAAAATGGTGACTCTGTCTCAACAGAACTTGACCCAGATAGAAAAATGGAATTATCTCAAAGTGCTGGAGGAGTTAAGCATTTTAAGAGTACTTCTTTCATTGTAGTACCAAAGAAAGTTTCTGCCTCCACAAACTAAGAACTTTCTGCCTCAAATTATTTCTTCTGTGCTATGATAATGAAATGTATAGAATAAAAATACCAAGAAACCCACAGCACTTACAGCAGCTTCATGGTGAAAAAGGAGCTCTCACAGCAATCCCCATCTCCTGAGAATGGATTACTTGTTATTATCTCCCCAGCCCAGTGCAGGAGGACCAGAGCTGTGCTGTGCTTTAAACACAAGTTCCCAGAAATTCTACTTTCTGAAATGCACCATAAATGCCACTTTGGGGTTTTTTTTTGGCCAGTTCTTTGAATAAACAGCTTTTCTCAGAGTTGGAGCTTCTAGAGGAGGGTCAGGTAAGAGCAGGTAATCTGCTCTCAGGAATTCCTACCTGATCTCTAGGGAAGGCTGGTGGAGTTCAGTGGGAGCTGAGCCTCCAATCTGGTTCATGAGTCTGTTATTCCTGATTGCTGGGACTGTGGCCACACTTCAGCACATCAACCTGTCCCTGTCACACTGATTTCATGGGAGTGACCAACTCTGACTCTCCACAGGCCTCTCAATGCACTTTCTGCTGTCACAAGAAGAGAATTGCACTAAATCACATGGGTTTCTTAATTGCTCCACACATTATTAATTCAAGAGCTGACTCATCATCTTCAAGGCTTTACCCACACCCAGGATTACAAGAAAAAAACCCCAACACACTGTATTTATGGTGCCTTCCAGCAGAGGATCAGAGGGTAGCCTATCCACACAGCAAGGCCACTGTAAATGAGCCAAATGTTTGCTGCATTTGATAAATGCACACTGAGCTGCAGCACTTTTCCCCCTTGCCTTGCATCTAGTTTTCCAGAAAAACCTCTTGCAGTAGGTTCAGTGGTGTTTGAATATGGGATAAATTTCTATTTAGCTCCAGTGCACCTTCCAGAAAATCTTTTAGTCTTTACTAAAAAGAAATATTTGTCAACCAGCACTTTCCCCCCAAAGGTTACTCACCTCTCTTATTAAAAAGATGAACCCTGCACCTAATTGGAAACTTTCTGCCTTCAACTTTCAGGCACTGAGTCCTGTTATGCCTTCTGCTGCTGTGAAAATGACCTTTCAGTAACCCATGTAATGTATTTTCTCCCCATGAAAGTACTTACATGTTACAAATGACCAACACTGCAGCATCATTTCAACAAAAGAACTAATACTGTTAAGTTTAACTCTCTCCTTAAGTAATTGGAGGTCATGTTAAAAATATCTTGTTTTCCCTCATTTCTTCATACTCTTAATTGGAGCCAAATGTTAGTAATATCCTTAGAAAGCCAGAAATAGGCAAGACACCCCTGCTTGGTCTAGTTATGCAGCATGACTCAACAGTGGCCAGGGTTGCAACATATTAAAACTTAAAACCAAAAAAAAAAAAAGCACAAAAAAAACCACCCAACACACACACAAAAAAATCCAAAACAGAATAAAACAAACACACAAAAAAACCCAACCAAAAAGCACTATGCAGGCAGTGAGCCAAAGCTGCTCCCTGTAAATCTAGAATAGTATTGAACACTTACAAATTAACTAGCACAGCAGTTAAAAAAAGGAAAAAGCCAAGTCCTGGAGCTGTGTGGGAATAAACACAACAGATTTTAACTGAGACATTGGTCAAATGCTGGACTAAGTTGCCCAGAAAGGTCGTGGAGTTTCCATCCCTGAGATGTTAAAAATCTGATGGGTCACAGTGCAGAGAAACCTGCCCTGGCTGAGCCTCCTGGACTTGATGGTGACCAAGGTTCCCTGCCAGCCTCAACCAGTCTGTGATGTTGTGACTGTCTATGTGAAAGCAGAAATTATTTCATCAGAGTGAAATACAATTCTGCCACTCTAAGAAGTCACTTAATGTGTTTTGAAACTTCCATGCTCTGTAGAGTTTTTTTTCTCTTGGCCTTTTTGCTAAAGGTCATTTCTTTTTCCATGCCTCTGTTGAGAGGAATGAAATGCTTCCAGTCTGAAAGACCCTAATGTGTTTTGTGGAGGGAAAAAGCAGGAAGATAATACAGGATTAATGTTCAAATATCACTTCTTAAGCTAGAAGAAAACACAAGAGGCTATATTTAGAGAAGTCAGCAAATGGATTCTTGGAGATGGCTTTGTCAACATGCATGGTAAGTGGGACTATCCATTTGCTTGAAGTTAGGCTGGTAATGAAGAGCTCCACTGAATAAAGGCCAGAGTATTAAACAAGGAAGCCCCTGGAATTCTGCTCAGCAAATGGATGAAGTTTAGAGCAATAAAATAAGCTAAACAAACCAGACTTTTCACTTTTCACTAATTGTCCCTACCAATGGCAATACATCCATTAGCCCTTTCAGTTACAGCTCATTCCCTTACAGATTTCTATACCTTTGGGGATAGCAAATGTGAGACTGGGTAGTTGTGTGGCTAAGGAGTGCCACTCTGGTTGCAGTTTGGTTTGGAGTTTGGGTTTGTTGGGCTGGTTTGGGTGTGCTTGTTGCTGTTCCTGTAGCTCTCAGAGAAGTACCTGAGAGCTGTGTGGTTTTCTGCAGCACTAAAATACCACTTCCTAAGGGGCTGGTAAACAACTACACCCTAACCACACTCAGACAGCTCTTTTTTATGATGATCTTGAACCACACTTGAAGAGCTCTTTTTTATTATTATCTTGAATAAAAATAAAAAGAAATATGGGAGGAATGAGGAATCAGTTTCTCCCTTGCTTGTTTTCTCTTCTTTGTACAAAAAAACCCAGGAGATCCCCAGGGTTGGCTTTACTGTTGATAACACAAATTTAAAGTGTAGCTCTGGTTCCTTAGCAAATGCCAGTAAATTTCCTTAAGAAAGGAAATTTCCTTCCCCAGGCCTCAAAGGGCCTCCAGTTCCCCTTACATGCTGGTAAAAACAAACTCCAGTTCAGAGAGGAAAAAGAGGGATATTCAGTATTTTGGCCTTGACACAGATTCAATTCAAACAGGGAAACAAAGCTCATGGAGAAAAGGATAACAGGGATGGGGGGATGCTCTGAGCTCTCAAGCCACCTGCTCCAGTCTCCCTAACCTCAATGACTGCACAGAAACATCAAGGATTTCTTTACTAATGTTGGCTTTAGAAACCTCTGAGTTACTACAAAGTATTTCAAATCACTTTAAAAGTCTAATATGAATAAAAAGGAAAGTAAACTCAATATGTGTTTCTGCAAGCCCCTCTGCTCTTTGTGTCACCCACACCACATGGATGCTCTCCTGAGGTTCCAGTACCCAGGGCACCAAGCACTCCTCCTCATGAAAAGAGAGAGATCATCCTGCAAAAGAGCTGGAAGGATTCTGTAGGATTGTGACCTCAACCATCCCAGGCCTCACTTCTAGCTAAGCAGAAAAAAATGAGAGCTCAGTGTTTATTATTCATAAGGAAGTTCTGAGAAGCTTCTTCTATTCCTCATTCAGGGGACAAAAACCAGATTTTTCTTTTGCAGATGTCTTCAAGCACTGAGATAATCCAGGTGCTGGGGGAAGAGTCCTAAGTGTGTGCAAAATATTCATGAGCAGAACAGTTTGCTCATTCCAGAAAGCAAAGGGAAGAGCCAACAGATGCACCAGGCTGGGACAGCACCTGTGAATGATGGGAAAGAAATGCAGGGAGGTGTCTAAGGAAGGCAGTGAGAAATAAATGAGAATGGGTGTGTATCAGTATTGTCTTCTCCTCTAGGGAATCCACACCTTTCCTCCATGCTCCTTGCTGGGTACCCAGCTCTGTCACCAAGAGGGAGGAGGCTCTGCTGCTGCTGAAGCAGGATCCAGTCTGGTTTCCCATCCTGCTCAATCAATGCCATTTACACTCTGCACAAAGCAAAGACCAAGGGGGATGAAGGCAGCTTCTCAGTGCTGTTCTGGGGTATCACATGAGCCTTGAACCAGCCTCTGTCCTGCAGGGAATTCCTTCTTTCCCACAGCCCACTGGCTGAAGGGACTGGCAGCTGAACTTGCTGGCAGTCTCAGGGGGGTTGCAGCCATTCAGAGGACAAGCAGCATGAAAAATCACTGGGCATCTCTAGGTTAGCAGATTTTGCATGGTTTATCTTACCCACCTCTGTGCTTAACCTTGCTGAATGGGAGAAAAACTTGTGCTGCCTTCTGGGATAAAGTGGTGGTGTTTTCCCAGAAAAATGAAGGCTCCAGGGAGCTGAGAAGCTGAAAACAGAGCTAGGAAGTGCCAGCAGAGGCACTGTCTGCACAGGCATAAGTGCAATTTGCTGCCCTTTCCTGATGGATGTTTGAGTCCAGCAGGGCTGTGGTGATGGCAACCAGCACCAAAACACATTTCATTCCCAGCACATGCACTCTCCTATTTGCTGTTGTCTACTAATAAGTCATTCAAATGAAATATCACTCTCCAGGACAGCCCAGGCACTTGCCACATCCAGTTTCAGTGCCTGCTCCTAGCAGCATGAGCACAGAGACATTTACAGAGGGATTTTATGGTGGTTTTTCTTTTGTTTTTCAGTTTTGGGCATTTCAGCTCTTCATGGTATGTGAGAAAACTCTTCTGGTTTAAATAATTAATCTTCAATAGTAGAAATTTAGTACTCAAGGGGAACCTGATGGGAAAACACAACTGAAAAACACAGAAGTGTACCTGCATGAAGGCAGACTGCTGCTTCTCAGCAGGGAGAAAACTGCAGGTTAGGAGGAAGAAATGCCTTGCAAATGAGAGCTCCACTCAAGTTACCTGTTACAATGAAGTGAGAAACTGGTTGTTACACCTGTCACTGCTCCAGAGTGGACTGCAGCCAATCTCTGCACACAAGTGCCAACAGGTCAAGCCCAACCATGCATATTGACAAGAAAGTGGTTTTGTCAGCAGTGAGAAAGCTGTAATTTCATTTACTGTGCTGGCCATAAAGCAAAGACCAGCTCTCAGAAGGGAGACTGCTGTATCATTAGGATCTGTGACGAAGCTCAGCTGGGGACAAGGAAAAGCTTTTACCCAGGAAAATGCAAGGGAAGGGAGAAAAAGAGCAAGGCAATGTTCAGGATGGCAGTAATTATCTGGCAGCATTATATCTTGAAATGGGTGATCCTGTATCTGGTGCTGCAGGTTCTGCTCTAGTGAGAAATGAACTACCTGGCTGCTGGGAGACACTTGTGCTCTGCACTGAAGGCTCCATTCCTGGGGATGGCAGGAACTGTAGCAATCCCAAATGGGATTATTGCAGCTAATTACAGTAGGAGGGAACTCAACTATTTACCTTCAGCTGCAATAATAAACAGATTTCTGCTCAGGCTGCAGTGCTGGTGACAGAGGAAGGGGTGTTTTCTGCTATTCCTCACCAGGATGGGCTTTGCAAGCCTAAGGAAAATGCTGCTGTGGTTTCCTCTGAATACTGAGCATCACTGGATGTGGGCCCTGAGAAAAGAATAAGGGTGGAGAAAATAGAAGAAATACAGAATATTACTAAAGATAGAATGCTTCTGAGGAAACAGCTGGGGAAAAAGAGAATAATAAAATGGGAGAAAGGTCAGGTTGTGGAATGTTTCATGTGAAAAAGAATAGGAAAAGGATAGGAAAGAAGGAACTTCCTACTTTCCCAGAAGCCAGTGAGAATAAAAAGCAGATTTGTTTAACTCAAGGGTCCAGGAGAAAAGCAATAAGCTATTACATAATTTCTATATTAAAAAAAAAAAAAAGTTATTTACCTCATCTTTTTGTTGTTTTTGTTTTAATAAAATCACTCTTTTTTGAAGATCCATTTTTATTTGTTTAATATAGCAGGAATGTATCTGTTTGTGGGGCTTTGCTCCATGAAGTGCAATTAAATTATATTAAACAAGTTTACAAGATAGAACATAGAGTAACAAATTAGAAACCTCTAGTTCACTGCTTTCAAAGCTTAAAAACAAACTCACTGAACTGAAGGCTTTATGTTTTCAAATTCTAAGTAGAACATTTCTTAGTTCCAGAGTTCCTGGAAAACAGTAAGAGTAACTGAGAAAAAAAAAAAATAGGCACAGCAAAAGCTCAATAAATAGCAACTGTAACTTAATTAAAATTTCCTTAATTCCATACTCAGCTGCAGGAAACACCTGCAATTGTTACACACATTTTGGTCTCTTATTCAACTAACAGACTGAAATAATTCATCAATATTCTATACTTTAATAAGTTTTCAACACAGGTTTTGATGGAGAGGATCATCTAATCACTAATATAAAATCTATTTGGGAGCAAGACACTGCAGTAGGCTCAGCTCCTCTGCAGCAGAATTCCTCCATTTCTTCCAAATAATCATTTACATGACACTCCAAAGATACAGTTCCTAGCAGAAAACAAGATTTTAGATTATGAGATACCAAGAGCAGAAGAAATGGATCTAGTAACAGCAGGGGCCAGTTATTTCTTAGTGAGATCCCATGTATTTCTTTACCAAATACTGGTTAAACACAGGCTCTGTGGGGATTCCTAGGGTTGATTTGGGGTGTAATGCTGGTAATACAATTGGATCAAGAAAATGATCATGACTTGTGAGGCCATTATTTGCCTTTATTTAAACTGAACACAGAGATAAGCAAAATGCCTGCAATAAAAAATCAGGACTTCAAAGGGGTGAGTTTGATAAACTAAAAGAAACCAGATTATGAAGTAATCTCCTGGTCTGAGGAGATATGAGATAGGAGGAGCTAAGCTTGTGAAGCATTGCTATAGAAATGCAACTGAAAAAGCAAGAGAACAAAAGGACTGAAAGCAAAATTTCTGCTGTAAATGGGAAACTTATCAGCTGGAAATGTCAAAAGAAGTGAAATGCCACAGAATCACACAGAGAGGCACCCTGATGTCATCAAGACAAAACCACTGCTGGAGTTCATCAGAAGAGCTCCTGCTCTACAAAGCAAGAGCTCACCTGGAGCAATTCAGCAAATATTTTCATTACCCACATAGAAATAAACTGGTTTTCTGCTGGTGCAGTGGCAAGGGAGGGTGTCAAGAGGCCGAGCTCACCTGGAGGACCTGAGGAGCTTGGCTTGGGTAGCCTCAGAAGATGCAGGCTGAGGGGGCTCCCAGATTTGTTCTATAAATACACTGCAGAGGAAATCAAAGAGCTCTTCAAGCAGAATTCCCATGTTAACTGAGGAACAAGTGGCTATAAAGAGCCCACAAAGCAATTGAGGCTGGAGTTAGAAGAATCACTGAGGTTTTGGAACCTCCTTTTAATGACAGCAGTGAAGACAAAGAACTTCATGGGATTCTGCTCACTGTGCAAATGGCATAGCAGGAGGAGGCTGCCTGGAACAGACTAATCCTAGGTTCTGGAAATCTTTTCCATCCCTAATTTAAATAAGAAATGTGTTTGCTGAAACTTGGAGTCAGTTACTCAGTGTTGCCTTTTAATGACTGTCTTTGTTGCTTCATGAAACACACTTAAAAGGATTGTTAAGAGGAAAACCTTTCTGTTGAAAGACAGCGTGGTGGTTTTATGATGTATAAACAGTAAGTACCCTGGAATCCCAGCCAGCACACTGAAAGCCATTCAAATAAGTTGTGGAAATTCATTAAGAGCAGTGATAACTATAAAAAATGAAGGATTATTGAAGCATCTTAAGGTTTGTGCATTCTGGAGTTGTGTATTCCAGTAAAATTATCAAATCCAAAGCCAGATTCCAAGTGAAAATTCAATGTAAATAATTTTATATCTATTATTCATGCCCACTGAAATCTAATGTTCAGATACATATGGCTGTACTGAAAAAAATCTGTTTTTTTCTAACATACCTCAGTGCCACCTAACCCCCAGAGCTGAACTAAACCCCTGGATTTACAAGGAAAGGAGCAAGAATGATAGAGAAAAAAAAAAACTATCTCATTTTAGATTTCTCAGGTCACAGGTTTGATCTTGTCAATTAGTTTTCTGTAAAGGAAAGGCAACTCCACACAGTCAGCCACAAACCCTCAGATTAAGAACAGTCTTCAAGGGTCAGACTCAATCATACTGTTAATATTTAAGTAAAAATAAGATTACATTTTGAGTGTCTTTTTCACAGAATATACATTTTAAGGCATCCCTCTAAAAGTTGGTTTTATTCAACTTAGTATCTCCAACGATGTAATGAAGGAAATGGGATTAAATCCAAGGATCTCAGAAATCTCCTCTGCATGTCTGAAGAGGTTTTTGTGAAAACAAGGATTACCACATTTGCATAAAAGTTTTCATGCAGATTTCAGGAGGCCTTTCATAATTTTCTTGCTGCCTCTTATTATTCTTCCAATCTACAGCGTGCAGAGAAACCCATTCTCCCTCCTGTGAATTAAACACCTACAAACTTTCTCCTTAATTAAAAAAATTCCAGGAGCTATGAATTAATAAGCACTACTTAATATGATGCAAGACAAACTCTATTTGTCTGGTATGCAGAAAGCACAGCTTCATTATCTGCCTCCTGAATGCCAAGAAACTCAAAGGGCCTCCCTGCATGCACCTCTCTGTACAACTGCAACTTTATTTCTGCTTGAAGATAAATGTTATTACATGGTCAACTTGCCTTTGTGCTTGAAGATAAATGTTATTACATGGTCAACTTGCCTTTGTGCTTGAAGATAAATGTTATTTCATGGTCATCACATCCTCAGAGAGAGCATGCTGCTCTCCCTCCTCCAAGCCAACCATGTTTGGGGCACAGAAGGGCATCCAATGCTGCTGAATGGGAGAGTGGGTCAGAAGTTAACTCTGTCACAATTCCCAGGCACCAGATTTCAACACAAACACACTCCAGTTAAGGGAGAGGAAAATCCATGAAGGGGCTGTGCAACACTGAGGTACAAACTGCAGCTCAGGAGGCTTCCAAGCCCCATGAAGAAAGAGCATTGCAGGTACCTACTGCTTTGGGCATGTCCTCTTCTTGCAGCTTTCCTTCTGACACTTTGATAATTATTTCAAGTGGAAATAGGTTGCTGAGACTGAAGGACCTTGGTCTGGCTTCATATGGCCATCATGAGATTATTTTTATGTTCATATTTTCTCAAAGTCTGGTCATGCAAAAAATACACACACAATATGCAGTGTCAAAGAATTAACACATAGTTCAGAAGGAATCAGAGATAATTTGTCCAGCTCTGCCAACCCTCAGCAGCTTAGGCACCAGGATGACAAAAGAAAAGAAAAATCAGGAAATGGCAGGGACAGGAGTTTATTTTGCAAATATTTGAAAGAGCAGTCAATTTGTTTTTCAGAGTTTTGTCCATAATTGGTAGGGGCAACGTTTTGACATTATCAAGAATTCTTTGCAGGATTCAAGCACCTTTGCAAAAGGAAAATGTGATGAGAAGCTGTAAAGTTGGTAAAGTTGCCTGGCTTGGCAGCAGGATTCTCAACAGCACACCTCCTACAGTGCCAAACTTTCCTCAGCTGGTGGGCTCTGGGATCAAGAACTTATTATACGAGGGGATGTTCTTACCTTCTGCCACATCTCCTGCTGTGTGAATCTGACATTCCTACCCAGGAACTGAAAAGTTCAGCCTTTGATAGGAGTAAAAAATGTCTTTACACAGTAATGAAGGAAATCAATGAGCAGGCAAGTATGTGTATCAGGATGTTCTGCATCACAACAAGAACAAAGTTCCTGAACATCTCCTCCCATGCCAGGCAAAGATGGAACCGTTTTCTGGTTATAAAACGTGCTGTTAATTTTTTCTTTCCCTTCCTCTTGTGGGCTAAACAATCTCAACTCTGGGAGATTGATCTAATTCTGTTATTTTCAATTAACACAAAGGTTTAATTACTGAATCCAAAGTTAAGGGAAAAGGAAACAAAACAAACAGCCATGAACTTCTCCCCTTTCCTAGCCTCAATGTCCCTGGTTTTCCCCAAGTGCCACACTCAGCCTGTGGGAGGGCAGGCAGCTGGGTCAGGCAGCTGTTCTTCCCTTATTACTTTCTCCATGCCTCTTGTCCTCCCCTGCTCCTCCAAGGAGTGTGTCCCCAGCCATGTCCCCAGCAAGGGTCCCCTTCCAGAAGCCTCCTCCTGCTCGCTGGCTCTTCCCCAGCCCGCGGGGGCTGCTCTGGGACCAACGGCAGGCACCCCCCGCAATGCACCCCCCGGCCTCCTCTGCCCCAATCCCTCACCGTGTGCCCCAGACCCTCACTGCCAGCAAAACCCCAGAAGCCAGGGATATTGCAACGTCAGAAATCACAGAGCTGAACCCTTCTTTTCTTTGGGGAAGGGGCAGAATGAGGAGCAGCAAGAGCGAGAGGCCTGCCCAGGCGTCTCCCGCTGCTCCCAGGCCACGGCTGACATCAGCCAGGCTGGGGCTCTGCAAGTCACTGCTGCCATTTGTATTTTAGGTTTTTTTTTTGTTTGAGACTAAATCAGTTTTAGCCACAAAACCCAGCTATGCAGGTGGGTGTTTCTGGTCCGGGGGAAGGGAGGGTTTGGGAAGGGGCACGGCCACGCCGGCGGGAGCCCGAGTTTTGTGCCAGCAAAACTTTCAGGCTAATGCTCCAAAAGTAATAGCTGTAAATATTTATCTTTTATGCCTAAAAGCAAACCAACCTGACTGCACAGAACTGCTGGACGCTGGTGCACGCACTGGAGGGAGAAGGGGAGGAGAGTCAAGGCCACGGAGGCTGCCTGCTAAGCTCCTTCTAAGGTAAATTTTCTGTAGCCCGTTAGCAAGAAACGATCTGCTCTAGACAGCAGCAGGCATTGGCGTGTTTTGTTTTCTCAGAGAAGTGTGGAATTTGAAGCCAGATCCTTTGGCTTATCTGTTGTAAACCATGAGTGCTCAGAGCCACACCACTCAGGATTTCCTAGAGAAGGGATTCTGAGAAAAAAGAAAGAGCCCCAGTTCCCTAGAAGCATTAAATTAACACAAGGGATCTGTAAACGAAACAGCAGAGGTTTGAAAGCCTTACCCTTTACTGTTTCCTGCTTTCTTGGAAAAATCTCAGTATTAAAACAGATTGGATTACATTACAGGACTAGTTGCTGCTGAAGAATTTTATTTTGGGTTATAAAACACAATGTTTGCTGTTTTTCTAATTCAATTTGCTTTTACCTTCATTATGTCACGCTGTTACCGAGGTTCCTGTGAGAAAATGCACGTTGTTATTGCCTGCAAACTGCCCCAATTATCATCTGCTCTCACTTTGCTGAGCGACTAGGAACCGTCTAGCAAACACAAGGCTGGCCTTGAGAAGTGTGTCACGATTTCAAATCCATTTACAGCTTTTGCTTTGGATAAGGGAAAAAAAAAATGACATGAAGAACTTTTGTTTCCCACCAAGCTGAAGAGGGGAACACCTCTGTGAATGAAAACAAACACTGCCCGCTTTACTGCTCTGGTATAAACCAGAAACAAGTGATCTTGCAAACTTTTGTTTTCAGGGGCTTTTGCCTTTGTGGAGAAGTTTTCAGCTAGAATAACATCAGCAGCAGGCTGGCGTGGGCTGGGAATAATTTCACCCACAAAGGGCTGCCTGTAACTCCAGCCCAGCTCCTGCAGTCCGGGTGCAGGGAAGACTGGGATTTAACACAGTGGGAATTTTTTGCCAGGTGACAGCCACAGGATCAAGCTTCCTTGGTAGGATAAAAATCTAAAGCAAATTTTTATATTGACGTTTAAATGTTTTAAGTAGGTGAAGTGAAAATTCTTGGCGCTCCCAAATGACATCAAAGATTGAGGGAGGGGAAAAAAAAAACCCCAGAAGATTCTTGGTAGCAATATATTTAGCACCTTTCTTGGAATGTAATTGTTACTGGAAACTTTGGGGGTGTATCCGTATGCCTTAACCACTCTTGGACAGTAAAGTCCAGTCTCTGAACTCATAAAAGTATTAAACAATATTCTACCCACCTCAAGAGGCCTGATAATAAACATAAAATCATAACGTTCCCCAGTAAGCCCAAAGATGAAAGGGAATCATTAATTTGCAGCTGGAAAAAAAAAGATGCTACTGCATATGTTAGAATAATTACCATTTCTCTGCACGTTGCAGTGATGCTTCTCACACAGCAAGTAAAAATAGAGTTAAAAATATCAAATTGGCAGGCCCGGGCATGTAGTTGACTGTAGCAAATTTATAGATGCATGTAAAAATTTGATTTTACAATGTAGAGGTTTTTTTTTTCCAAGTATTCATGGGATATGTGAAAAAATGGAGAGGCAGCTGCAGTGAAAACAAGCAAGGCGGGTCAGGATCAGATTCTTTTTCCTGACATCTTTCAGTTCTATCCATCTGCTTGGTTTAATCTTCCTGCTGCCACCTGGATGCTAAAGCAGTGAAGTTTTAATGAAGGACATCTAATGATATTAATCATCTTTGCAATTATGATTCCCCCTTGAAATGGGGAGACACAGCACTGTCAGATTTGAAGAAGAGGGAATTGTGTGAGTGAAAATGTACAGACACTGCCCAGTGATTTCTAGCAGTTTGATCCAGCAAAATCCTCTATATAATTCCTCTTAGCAAATATTCTACCACCACCATAATTCCAAAAACAGAATGTATAGTCATTTTTTGTTAGAAATTAAATGAGAGCCCTACAGATTTTTAAATTACTTGTTCTTGTTACCTTTTACATATAAGCATAACTTCTAAGAGCATGAGCAGAAAATATAGATATTGAAAAATCCAGTTGTTAAAATATTTTTAATATTTTAGAATGTAATATACTGTGTATTTCAAATATATATATATTTTTTTACAAAAACTGAAATAGAAAAATTATGGCTCAGACCTGCCTATGAATTGCAGGTGACTTCAAATGACTTGAAAAATAAATTAAGATACTATTCAGCCAAATTAATTCCTAGTTGAGTGCTCAGATCAAACAGCAAGAAGGCTGGTAGCTCATATCATCTTTAGGATGTAATATTTTTAACCCAGCCACAGAATTACAGCAATTTTGTCAGCAGAATGAATATAATTATGGCTCATACAGAAGCCTTTCTGTCTACCAACTTCACACGTATCTTTTAAGGAGTATTAAGATTAAAAGCTACTTGCCAAAGGGAAAAATGAATTTAATTTTTGTTGTTCCATACACTCTATACCTGCTCAGCTCTCACTGCTTTCAGAGTGATTTTTTTTACCTCATCTCCTCCATAGCACATTTACCACTGAGTTTTCTGTGTTTCCACTGACTCAGGACATGAAGGGTGCTCCTTATTTAACAATTAAGCCCTGACTATATAAAGAAAAGCACCTAAAGCATTAGTGGGCTATTAAATAAATATTTTAGGCTGTCACAAGCACTAAAGAGCCATGTCTGCCTGTTTTTAGAGGAAATTACTGTTAAATCTAGGTGCTGCATTGGAGCTGCAAACATACCAAATACAGTGCAATTCAAGTAGAAAGAAACTGCCCCAATTCTTCCCTCTCTTCTACAATGCAACCCCTACCAAAATCTGGGAAAATTTAGGGTTTAGAAAAATCAGACCAAAGTTACATCAGCGCATGGAATTTTATGGAAATAAAGATTTCAACTCCTTGTAAGGGTCTACACCTTTTTCTGCTGTACATATATCTGTGTGGGTTAGTGTGTATATCCATCTATTTTAGTTATCTTCATGCTTCTGCCTCCAAAAATCTCAACTATTGCCCACATATCGTGTGATAATCATGAAGTGCTAAGATACCCACAGCCAACAACAATAATAAAAGTCTTCTCAGAAAAGATTTTTCTTAGGCTCTTGTAATATTTGCAGAAACAGCTCTGTATTAATATTTATAACTACAAATTCTTCCCCTAGCAGATTTATATGAAAAATACAGACGTATTTAATACTTTGTACAAGTCTTCAGCATAAATGTATTTCATGAACACGGTGTAGAATGAGTTATTTTCTATAAATATTCAATTTTTGAGTCTGATACATATTTTTAAGAGGCTGTACTAGCAAAAAGGACTCACCAAAAGTAAAAAAGATATTGATCATGAAAATTGCATGCTTGGAGAAACACAGTCCTTCTTTAAATGTGGATGATGTGACAAAATATTTGCTTTGAGGAGAGGGAGGGACAGAGGAAGAAAACTCATTCTGTCTGAAATATTTAAACAATACCCCACTGCTCTGGGGGTCACACAATGCAAGATGAAAAGGAAGGCAGGATTTCTAGGAAAATGAATAGCAGCACCTGAGCTGGTGTTTTCTTGATTTTTTTACAATCTTCAGAGCTCTGAAAGTCAATAATAACAAGCCAGTGTAGATGTGGGACTCAAGACACAGTAAATTCAGTTATGGGAAACAGCTTCGAATGGTTTTAATTATATTTTCCTAGAAAGGCTTATAGAATGTTATTGATATTTGACCTGGATAGTTCTGTTTTCTATTACAAAGTACATAATATCAATACAGCACCATAGAAGTCTGCATTCAACAGTCCTTAACACTTTGCAGGCCACAAAGGAAAGGAGAGGCAGGTGAATATATATATTTATTTTGTAAATCTGAGAAAAGCAGATGCCATCAGACCTGTCACCTGTCATAAAACATTAAACCTCAGTCAAAATAAAGAAGTGATGAGGTTTGAAACAGATCATGATGAAGAAAGAGAGCAGACTATTTGCTATTTGCATGTGAAGTGCATTAGACATCTTTTCTTTTACAGTTGCCTCATTCTTTCTCTCTCTGAAGGCAGCTCATACTCCTTGCCTCCCCTGGAAGCCTCTGCTCTCTGTCCCTTTCCAGTGTGCAAATTCCAGCTGATTGAATCCTTCTATTCTGTTAGATACCCCCATAATGAAAAAAATAAAATAAAAAAGGAAACAAAAAAAAAGAAAATAGAGAAAGAAATGAAAGAAAAAAAAAATAAAGCAGCCATACAGTATGAACAAAGGAATCCAGTTTCTCAGAACTATAAATTTCAAATCCATCTGGCCTGGGAGGGGGACAATAAAAATATCCAGCAAGTGATGAAGAAGTAGTCCAGGATACCCAGTGCAGCTAGTTACTGCAGGTCCTGTGGGTCCATCCACCCTGTGCATTGACACACAGCTCAGCAGCTCCAGGAGATGCATACATGAATATCACTGCCTGCACAGAACAGGGGAGAGCAGACCAGCACTCACTTGCCCAAGGCCATGCTTTACATCAGAATAGAACTGGGAATAAAATTCACAAATCATTCTGCTCTCCTGGCTCAGGCACCATTCAGTAGATTGCAGCACGACACAAATGTGACTACGATAAAAAAAAAAAAAAAGCCAAATAAAACCAAAAATTCAAAAAATCAGAAAAAAATACCAAAAAAACAACAAGCACACAGACAAAATTAACAGTTTGGTGTGAAGGGAAAATTATTTGAGGGCAGGAGCACTGTGGCAGGGTTAACAGCAGCTGACCAACGTGCATTTGGGCTCAATCACAGCTGGTAGTGGGTAATTGTAGCAGTCCTGGGTCAAGAAAAAAACAACATTTTCCATGCTGCAGCCAGCAGCAACCACCCCACTCCTTACAGTATATATACACTGCATAAATACTTCTGTAGACAGCTCTCCCTGCTGATTCACTCAAGGCAGAATGCAAAGGAGCTGAGCCTGACACAAGGACACGACTGGGCAGAGGCAGCAGACACGGGCAGGGGACAGAACACCAGCCAGCAGACACAGCTCAGTGGTGGAACAGGCCAGGGGAGGTGGTTCAGCACCCTGGCATGCTGCTCAGAATGATTTTTAACATCTATTAAAATAGAATGTATAGTGGAAAGGTAGTTAAAAGAGTAAGCAACCTCCTGCCCAGCTCTGCACTGACACAGCATCAAACTGAAACCAAGAGGGCACCAAGACACGTAGCAATTTTTCCTCCAGTTTTTATGCTTGAAATACCAAAATCAAGTTTTCTTGTGCTCCACAATGCAACCATTAACCCTAAGGAGGCAGGGGAGGGATTTTTCATGGGAGAAGTTTTATTCATAACTCAGTAATATGGGGATTCTTTCATCTCTCTCAAAAAGCTCTCCAACTAACCAACCTGATATTTTTGGGATGGATGGCACATCTGGGAGTGGTTTGAAGAAGCCATCTACTGAAAATGTAAAGACAAGGCTGTTTGGGTAGTTTTTTGATGTTGCAGAAGGAAGTCTTCAGGGAGGCCATACACAGGGATGTAAGGGCAGGGGGTAAATCCAGCAAGCAGGAAGGCAGTTCACTCTCCCTCTAACTACAGGATCAGCCTCTGGAAGTTGAAGCCATACATCCCTTGGGTAAATACACCAGATCAGGCCCAAACATCAAATACAACACACATGAGACCACAGGGGGGTGTTTAGAGATGTCTGGACAACAGCATCTCAGGAGATGGGTTGGGATCTGCAGGACAGAATGGCTCTGGTTGGATGAGACCTTCAAGATCATCCAGTCCAACCTGCCACCCACCACACTGCCAGCTCCCCACTGAACCATGTCCCTGAGCACCAGGTGCTGTGCCGTGGCAACCCCACCACTGCCTGCACAGCCCATTCCAATGGTTGAGAACCCTTTCAGTGAAGAAATGTTTCCTGATATCCAGCCTACACCTCCCCTGGAGCAGCCTGCAGCCATTCCCTCTGGGCCTGCCACAAAGACAGGTCATACAGAGTCACAGTGAAGCTTGGGTGTGTGAGACAGGAATTATGAATTCAAGTGTCCTTTGGAGATGAAAAATGCTGCTTGTGATCAAAATAAACAGAGATCTGCATGTCAAGGAAGGTGCAAACTGAGCAGGTCACCTGAGCAGCAAAGCTGCAGTCTGGGGCTGGTCCCCAGGCCATGGTGTCCACACCCCACCCTCACCTTTGCTACCAAGCCAGCACTGGCAGCTCTTTCAACACAGCAAGAACACTCTGGTGTTTTGCCTAAATGCACAGCATCACTTGTCAAATCCCTGGGTTTTGTGAAGAAACCCCCACCTTTTGTGATAAAAGGATGGGACAAGCCTTTCAAATGTTAACCCCTGAGAGTCAGAAATGAAAGGCATGTGTTGCTCCCCCTGCCATGGCCACAGCTGGGCACAGCTCACCCCAGCCACCCCCCGAGGCACCCTGGGCACAGAGGCAAGTGGAGACAGCACATTTCTGGGATCTTGCTTTGGCATCCAGACAGAGTTTAGTCACGGTCCTGATCGAGACCAGAGTCCCCCTGTTTAAACAGCTCTTCTGCAGGCACAACTGCCATGTAAACAACCATCTAAACCCCATTTTCTCTGGTAATGCTTTTAAGAGGGAGAACAATAAGATGGCATGTGTAATTGCAGCCCATCTCAGCCACCCATGGGAGAGGAGCAGTTACATAGCCTTTTTTACATCCTTTTTTTTTTTTTGCTATTGAGTTAGAAGAGGAAATTCCTTTTCCAAACAATTTTTTATGGGCAGCCAGTGTTTCCTGGACAAAGACTGAGATCCACACGGACTAAATTACAGAATAGTATGGGGAGTTCAAGTGCTGTAAATCATTTGGATCAAAAATCCTGAAGAACTAGCCTAAAGGAGCAATGATTCCTGCTGAAAGAGCAATCTGAGCCCTGTGAAAGGACAATATTCCTGAAAAGTCAATTATGCAGTGCTATTTTTAAAGCAGTCAAGGTAGAACTTCACAACACACCAGACACCACCAGCAGCAAACCTCACAGTCCCAGGGGAGCAGGGCCAGACAAAAACACTGGGTTACATGTAATATCAGTCAAATCAAAACAGGTTGAGCAAAGCAAAGTTGAGGTTTGAGCATCCACTGGAACCATGAGCTCAGCTGAATGACGTGTGCTTTAGACCAGTTTCCTCTTCCAGTACAAGGTGCTGATCACAGCCTGCTGAAGCCCTAAAACACATGTGCTCTGGTTAACAAGACTCCCCTCCAGCAACAACTGGTGCCTAGCAAGAAAACTTCCCATCTTGGCAAAGTGCATCCTCTGAAACTTCATGCCATGGGGTGTCTGGGCCCTCAGGATCTTCAGTGTTAACCCAGTCAGCTCTGGCTTTTATGAGTGTAAAACATGCACTACTGTAAAAGCTTCAGGGTCTGAGAGGAAAATGCCTATGCAAGATGAAGGCTTTCAAGTGGCTTTTATTTATTTACTTCTTTATGTGCTTCTAAATTAAAAAAAAATATATCATTGCTAGCCTTTAGGAAGCCTGGGAACTTTGCCCCTCTTAACTAGAGCTCTCTTGCTATTCCCAGGGCCTGGTGGGAACAGGAGATGTTTTCACTCAGATGTTACCTAACACTAAGTGGGTTTGAAGTTCAGATTTCCCTGCATGTTCCTTGAGGCAGGTGACACAGCAGAGCCAAAATGTAGCACCCTCACCTTTAGATGGATATAGCAGTGACTTCTACTCCATAGGGTAGAGGGTCTTTACAGCAGTTTAAATTATTAGCAAATTATTTTTTATGTGACTAAAGGTCCTGCTGAATATTTTTCTTTACAGATTACAATCCAACTGTTGAACAAAAACCAAATAAACATACCAATGGAAAAACAAATGAGTGACAAAAATATTATTTTCCCACAAATTTGTTGGTTTATCAAAAACTTTGATGAAAAAAATACATTCTATGTGTGGTTCATGCTCCTCAAACTTCACAAGAAATCAAAAATACTAAGAAATGTGATCAGAAAATGCAGAATGGACAGGACTTGATATATCAAGAGAACTTTCTTTATCTTTCCAGATATGAGAAGAGCTCATTTATCTTCAAAACAAAAAAAACCAAAAGTTGACTCTTCAACTTGTAGCAGAAAAAGTTATGACTGGCTTTATCTCAAAACAGGAAAGATCCTTTAGAGTTGCTTTTCAACTAAACCAATTACTAGGCTTTGAAGATTAATTGAAACTACAGAACAGCTGTAGACAAAAGGCAAATTTCAGCTTTTCCTCTGGCTTTAGTCAAGAAGAAAACTACCCTGAAATTAAGTTCTGTGTGTTTGTTGTGTAGGCTGTGCAAGGGTAGGATAGGGCAGGGCAGGACTAGGATTAAGTCCTGAAAAAGCCCTGATTTTCAAAACCAGGGTGAGAATATCTTTGAACTACTAGCCAGATTTGCAACAGATATATTCCAGCCTAAAAAAGATCATGACAGCAAAGATGAATATTACTACTGCAAAAGAAAGACAAACAGCTTTTGCAGCAGTATGGCACTTCAGGGTCATTTTGGTGTTGGCAATTTTAACCACAAGGAAGAAATTCTATCCAAAAACCCAAATGTGATATCCAGTTTCAGTGTCATGCAGAAAATAAGCACATAGGTAACTCACAGCAGGTCCCTATGGTGAGGCAAAGCAATTCTTCATACTTTACACATTCTATGTGCCAAGAATATATATATTTTTTAACCTTGTGATACCATGTGGCTCAGAAGCTGACAAGAAAGGAAACAAAATAATAATGTACCCACCCCAAACATTCTGACAAAGGCAGAACTTGCAATCATAAAGCTCTGAGTAATCACTTTGCTTTTAGATCTTTAAAGAGGATGCAAAACAATGATGTATGGTTTGTTCACAGAAATGCTATGACCAACGTGCTTTGCATCTCAGAATTAAATCAACTATGTGTTGTAACATTAACTGGCCCATGAAAAGGTTATGCAGCCAGAAATAGCAAACTGAGAAGGAAGAAACTATCCAGAATGGGGAAAAGCTCAAAGGTTGTGGCTCAGACATGGCTGGAACCAGATAAGGAGACAGGGAGTCATTAAGAATTGGGTGTACATGGGTATAGGATCACAGATGGCTTTGCAGGGGATTTTATACCATATATTAGCTTACTCAATAAGCCAAAGGGCTTAATCTACTCAGAGAGTAACTCTTCATTAATAATATAATATAAATACTTTTCTTGATGCAGAAGATTAAATGAGCAAGATGAGAAACTAAGCACTGGTAGCTCTGTGGGAGGAAAAAAGGCTACAACAACTTGCAAAATCAATAGGAAATGATAAATTAAAAAAAAATAAATCAAAAAGCCACACTTAGAGCATAGAATAGGAGAAAAGGACTTTGTTCATCAGGGCACACCCAAGAGGTGTACAAATGTTGGCTCTTGCCAATCAGAAGGCTAATTAACCCTGGCAGTGCAGGATCTCTGACCACCTCCCTCTCCCCACCAGGAGCAGGAGTGCTCTGGGACTGTGTGCCCACTGATGCTCCACAATTAGCAGCCATTAGAGTCCCAATTGCAGGACTCCTGGAATTCTCCAGGCTGGTGGGTGCAAAGTTCCTCATTACCCCCCAGGCAGTAATGAAGTCTGAAGAGCTCCAGACTCATCTGAGTGTGAATATCTCACAATGTGGTTGCCATGAAGAGTTTCCCAGAATAAACCTACAAGGTAAGGACACCACAGACAAAATGTAGTAGTACATGAACATTAAGGCTTGCAATTTTAAGTGGATTGTTTAGTGCAAGAAGCACTAGTATCCTGCACAAGCACCTCATAACCCTTCCCTGATTCACAGTAGTTGGCATGGAACGTGGGCATCCAGTGTATTTCCTTAACTTGGACTCTGCAGCTTTATGGACAAAAGTGACCCAGTATTTGAAGGTGGCCAACTGCAACAAAAGAGTTCTGAAGCTGAACAACCAGACTGAAGAAGTGCCCTTCATCCAGGGGTCACTACCAGGATGGCTGGACACAATCTAATGTTTCAGACAAATCTGAAAGGCTTATGCACTGAAAAACTAGTTCTGCCTTTCCTAACATTTCCCTGTGATTACAGAAGACTTGGAGAGAATCTCATGGGATTATTGTTGCTATATCAAGACTGATTTTCTTACAAAGGGGTTGCAAAGTGATTTCAGCAATTACCAAAGAGGTTTTGAATGGGAGTAAGTAGTGCAAGCAGAACAACAGGAGGAAAGCCCAGCACGCTGCTTTCATAATCAGAATATAATCCCTGACAACAAAAATACTTAGTTACAAGAGGAATTTTACCAAATTCATGAGCCACTGAGCAGTGGGAGTGAAAGCTGTTAAAATTAAGGTTGGACTTAATGATCTTGAATGTCTTTTCCAACCTAAATGATTCTGTGAATCATATATTCATGGCTATAAATCACAGTTCCCTTCTAAACTGGGTTCATCAAGCTAACAGGGAGAAATCTTCTAAACCAGAGCATGGTATGCCAACCATTTAGTAAAAGGGTGTACATATCAAAGGCAAAATGAACACTGCAGTGGACATACCACCCTGGGAATGCCTCTGAGCAGCACCAGCCAGGAAAACACTTTGTCACACAGCAGGCTGGAGCATGAAGCTCAGGTGGACAGCAGGGTTGACACTCCAAATCTTCCTGAAGAGAAAAGCATCCCAGTTCTGAGAGCCACTAAAGCATTCCATGTTTATTCTTTACCCTGCCATAGGTGACAAATTGAAAACCACAAGAACTGAGCTAACAGAACCCAAACAAGCCACATGCAACCCTGTAATATCCCCCTGGGCTCCCTCTGCTTCCTTCAGTGAACAGTTGTTTTCACTCCTACAGACTCTGGCCCCATCCTGTGAATGATTGGAGTGCATTTAGACACAAGCAATCCAGCTGAGACAAACAGTCACACCAAAACATGGTTGCAGGTTGAGTTTAACAATAAAAATACATTAGCTGGGGCCTCTTAAGTGACTATTCCAATGAAACAAACTTTAGCAATGCACATGTTTCCACTCACAGGGCTATGAAGACCATGTGGGATGACCTCCTAAAGACTGAGCTGCTCCCTTCAAGCCCTGTGCAAGATACCAGATGAGAAGAGCACAGCACCATGCCAGCAGCCAGCCAACTAGATTTGATCTGAACAGAGGCATGGTAACAATAAAGGGGTAGACTTTGGGACTAAGCACATATTCAATATTTATTTCTTACCTATGTTTTATTCTACCCATTGATCATGGGTCTGGAAGCTGAAAAATTTAAAGATACAAGAACATTGTTGTTATGGGAGTGAAGAAGGGGATTCACTGAGGCCAGCCCACCAACTGAGAAGCTGCCTCAGTTAGTTCTGATGAAACAAGGGGGAGAAAATCTCAAGCCCTATCCTACCTCCTTCTGGGACTTGGATACCTTTCCATTCCTGAGAAGGAGTTTATTTCAGTCAAAATTCAAGCTTTGAGCAACCTTGGAGTGACACCTCCATCAAAGATTTGCAAAGTACAGCTGAGGGGGCACCACTTTTATTAACCATAGATAAGCTTGCTTGGGTAGAGTCTAAAATGTTAAGTCACAAGGTGGCATCCAACTTGTTACATATGGAGGGGATGATGAGAAAGGTTTGCAGCCCTAACTGCAGCAATTGCTGCTCAAGGGTATGAAGATGAAGCTAATCTCCCTTGGGATGTGGCAAACACAGCCATCACTTGGCAGTACATTAACACATATTGAAAAAACACTGTTTTTCCTTTTTTCCCAGAGTATTAGGGGCTGAAATTTTTGTTGCAGATTTCTTTCTCAGCAGTGAATTTGCTTAGGATTGATATGCCCCTGCTGGAAGGCAGAACCAGATGTCTGTGGAGGATCCTGCCTCCCACCAGAGCCAGCCAGGCTTAGCAAGGGGCTGAAGTCAACCCTTTACACAGGTAAAGTCCTTTCCCTCACTCATAGCTCATGTTTTATTAGAAAGATCCAAAGGCTGCAACAGGCCATTCATTAAAGAGCTCAACATATGATTAGCTCCAAATGACAGGTAAGCCTTTCCAAAGCAGCAGCACAGGACCAAAACTGCCTTCCTGAAAGCCAAGGGGAGCTTATCCTTGACCTTGACAGCAGTAAGGTTGGCCAAGCTTGGGTTAACTAGGAGGCCTTTTGAAAATCCCAGGCAAGGTGGTGAAACACCAAGATTAAGAAGGCTGCCAGAAGAAGCAGGGCAATTGATTCCCCTTGACCCAGGGCATTAATGCTTATTTCCTGCACACACAACCTGGACAGAATAAATCACATCAGCTCCTTCCCTTACACAGACTGGAAGAAACAGCAAAGCTCCACTTGAGTCTGCAGCAGAGGTGTTTGTCAAAGCACATGTGCAGCTCCTGGCACTGCATCCATGGAGGAGGGAACAGAAATCCACACAGGAGCAGGAAGAAAACTCACAAAGAAAACCTGAGTATACTGGAACAACAGTCCAGAGAAGCAACAAGACTGGTTTCTGTTTACACAGACAACTGCCAAAGAGATCAAAATGGGATTTAGAAGTCCTGTACACAAAACTCAACTCTTCCAACAAGATAAACTGCAGCAGCATCACTCTGGGGTAACATAAGTGATACTTGGGTGCTCTAGGTCTCATTCTCATAAATGTGTATGTGACTGGAAACAAAAAGTGGTGAACAGCAGTCAGGATTCTGACTTCTGGGAGTCACTGTGAGACTCTAGTTAGATTTTCACTGACTCTGGGTGGCACACACAGGCTAAGGTGGGTGTGTTCTCTGCTTGGCTGCTGGCTTTAAAAACAGCATTCATAGGCTTCATTTGGGAGAGACAATAGATTTTCCCCTTGCAATGGCAATACAAATACTAAACACTTTCAGATGGAGCTTCAAAGCAGTTCTGGAGGTGCTGAAAAAAGAGCTGGCCAGCTCTGAAGGAAAATATTAATGAAGAAAAAAATTAATGAAAAGAAGAATACAAAGCCTTCAGTAGGGAGGTTTCTCAGTTACCCTGGAGCATGTATTAGTGAGGATGTATGGGTCACAAGGGCCATGAATTTTTATCAGTGGAATGCCTAGAGAGGTGACACAGTGCAAAAAGAACAACTGCATCTTGCTCTTTCATGTTTACAAGTGGCTTCATCAAGCCCCTTGCAAGAAATTTCCCAGTCTGTTCTGGAAAATAATTCTTTTCTGTACAAAGCTTTTCAGTGGCTCCCTCTCCAGAGCCAGAGACAAGGCCAACAAGGGGAAATCCCTCCATTAACATACCTGAAAGAATCTGAGACTGGACAGGACACACTACAGTTCTGAACAGGGATGCCTAAGATTTAGGCTTTTCAAGGTGGAAAACATAGATGTAAGCAGCATAAACACAACTGCTTATTAATAAGGTAAAAAGCAAGATAGCAAATATTTCTTAAGCTGTAGAAGAGAGAAATAAAATTAAAATTAAAAAAAGGGGAGAGGAGAAGGAAAGAGAGAGAGGAGAAGAAGGAACGAGAGAGAGGAGAAGGAAAGAGAGAGAGGAGAAGAAGGAAAGAAAGGAAAGGAGAAGAGAAAAAGAAAATGAAAATAAAAAGAGAATAAGCAAAAAGCTGTTGTGTTCAGACACACAGAAAAGCAAACTGCATGCAGCTGGCTGCTGTCCATGCCCTGCTGCAGGCTGTTGCCAGGAGTGTGCACTGAGCTGCAGTGGCAGCCTGCACACAGCTCCCTCTGGCCAGGAACAAAGCCAACGCTGTAAATGTAACACCCGAGTTTCAGGGGAGATGGCAACGTGGAAAAGAGTTGGGGAAATTCTCCTACCAGGATGCCTTTGAATCTATCCAGAGAACATTTTCTCTAGCCTCCAGGCACTGGGATGTGGCACGGGGCATTCCTCCATCTCCAGGTCAATCCAGTGCAGCCAAGGCTGCTAAGCCCATCCCTTTCCTTCAGACACAGATGGGAGGGAACTCCCCCTTCTGCCACTGGACTGTGCAAGAGAGGGGAGGGAAAGAGAAGAAAGGAAAAAACCCCATCACCTTCTGTCCACCATTTTAGAAAGGAATTCATCAGCTGCTCTCCTGTCTGCCATCCCCATGGAATGTCTCCTCTGCACTAGACATGGAAGGAAGCAGGATAGGAAGAGGGCAGGAGGCAGCCAACAGAAGGTAAGGAGAGATGCTAAACTCCCCCATGTCCTAATGCTGCTGCTCTGCTGAATTCTCAGCAAGCTCCAAGCCAGCTGTGGAAAAAAGGCTTTGGGAAAGCTGGGGAGGGATGGATGAATGGCTTTCCAACAGAAATACATGTTGTATATATATATTTAGAGAGAAACAACACAGGGCAGAGAAATTCCTGAGTGGAGAGAGATTAGAAGAACATTCTGATAAACAAAACCTATCAAAGCTTAGATTTTTTTATATTCGGTGCAAAAAATATTGGGTAACAGTTTGCTGTTCCTAGAAAGAATAGGATTCTGTTGCCAACAGCTGCAGTTTTTCATAGGAATTAGAATACTACATTGAAGATTTATGTTCCTGACAAAGGCATAAAGTTATCCAAACCAGGGCAGAAAAAAATAGAAGAGTATTTTCCCAGTGCAACAGAACCACATTATTTTGGTTAACTCTTCCTACAGCAGAAGTTTGGTCTTTAAATCCAGGCACTCCCACTGCAGCTGATGGGAATGATGATGAAGTTCACTCTGCCCTGGGTGAGCTGCACAAGCTCACCCTATCATCTCAAAATCAATTACAGTAATCAATATTCATCTGTTATTACACTAATAAATATTTTACCTATTAATATATTTAATAGCTAAATATTAAAGCACAACTTTGCTTTTTTTTTCCTAGCTATTTTGGGGTTTTACAGTGCTGCTTTCCCTGCCTTAATAAAAGGTTTACTCAAAGTGTATATATATACTCAAAGTATATATATATATATATATATACACACATATATACACACTCTCTGTTGTATCCTGGGACAGTTTCCAGTCACACTCCAAGCTGCTCCATGAACATTACACCCATTTACACAACTTAGGAATCAATAAATCCATTGCCTTGGAAAAAATTATCCAGAGGCTCCTGATGAGCCAGTGACAGTGTTTTGTTCAGACTTTGGCTTCCATTTCATAGCTGCTCAGTCCACTAAATCAAATTTACATCACCAAAAATGAATTTCTGTCCTCCTAAAATTGCTGTCTGTTTGGTTTGTTGCTTTGTTGGGGTTTTTTTCTTGGTTTGTGGGTTTTGTGTTTTTTTCTAGAGCAAGAAAATAAATTAAAAGCTTTATGGTTACAGTTGTGATGTGTTTTGTTTTGAACTGGGAACAATTAACTCTATTTCTCAGCTGAAGCAAAGGTAGAAAGCCTGATCTCTGAATAAAAAGCACAATAAAAGGCCTACAGAGGAAAATCCTTGTTCATGTGCTTTTACATTCAGAGAAAATAGAATAGCCTACTTCTAATGACTTTAAAAATCCTATATACAGCCAGTCAGAAGTGTTAAAACTATAAAATAAAAACTTCCTTCGAGGAACAACTTGCCACCAGTCCTCAGTCCTGCAAAAATCTACACAAGCTGAGGCTATTTTGCTTGAGTAAACAGAATTTTAATTGAGCATAAACAAGTGAACATCAGGCATGCAATTTCCATAAGTATGCATGATTCAAAGGAAAAAGAGATTTAAAAATCTGGGACAGTGGTGTGTATGTGGCAGGCTTTTTTTTTTTCTTCTCACTGTAAATGGATTCTTTAAAAGAAATTGTCACTGAGAAATCATCATTTCTAAGAACTGTTTCCAGCAAGGCCAAAGTTATCTAGCATGGCACTAAGAACACATTTAATTTAAAATATGCTTATAGTTTCCTTAGAGCCAGTGGCTTTTTTCCATGCTTAAGGCCAAGAATATTCTCCAGTGCTCTGCTGAGACAAAAGCTGACAAGTTTTGTTGTTTAGAATGCAAAGTGGGGCTTTTTATCCCAAACCACATTTTCTTGCATGTAATGAACCCTGATGATGCCCCTGTA
Organism: Ceyx cyanopectus; assembly: GCA_013401355.1. Lineage (NCBI taxonomy): Eukaryota > Metazoa > Chordata > Aves > Coraciiformes > Alcedinidae > Ceyx > Ceyx cyanopectus. The sequence goes on from VYZU01036945.1 coordinate 43,832, forward strand.
GTTTCCAGTTCATTCCAGGGTACACTCAGCATTTATTAGGGCCCAGATGGTGCTCTCCTTCTTTGTCTTCTGAAGAACATGCCTAAATATCCAAACAAACTTGGCTAGCTGCCTCTCCTCCTGTTCTCACACTGTTGGCACAGTGAAAATAACAGTAACCTTTGCTCTAACCTGTAAGCCTTTAACAGTCCAGTCAGCCCACTATGAAACCAGATCAACAGGTGCTGCACACTATAAATATCAATAAATAAAAAATATTTTTAATACACATTTCACCAAACTCCAGTGAAGCAGTCAGCTTCCAAACAGCTCAACAATTACATGCATGTGTTGGTAAATAAATCACTTCTGAACAAACATCAAGTCCAGAAAACTAGTTTTAGAAGTACATTTAAATGCCAGAAAGCCAAAAACGTCAATAAATAAGATTATCTAACACCCACCAAATCAGTTAGCTCCTAAATCTGTTTTAAACCTGTGAAATAGCTAGTGATTTTAGAAGTCATGATCCTAGATATTTGCACTCCAATCAAAATAATAAATCAGCAGATGCTGCAAAATCAAAATTGCATCCAAATCAGCATAAAAGCAGATACAATTCTGTCAGCATGAGCAATCCAGAAACAAACCACTGTAAAACATCCACAAACCAAGCAATAATCAGGTGTGGGTGGTGAAGAGGCTGTTCTGCAGCAGTGAAAACTAGATTTTAGTCTGTTCCCTTGGAGGGAAGAGTCTAGGTCCTCCTACATCCCAGGATTGCCTCTCCTGCTGTCTCCCAGTCTCCTGAAACTCAGCCCTGCTAAACTGTGCAATACTTCCAGGTGCTTGGCTGGCTTTCAGGACATTCAGGCTCTGTCCCCTTTTCTTGTCATCACTCTGCCTATCTGCACAGTGCCTAACCTGAAATTACTGGTGCATTCAACACTTCCAAATGTATGGCTTCAGAACAAGCTTGCAAAAGCCATCAACAGCAATCCTGGGCTTACCTGCAGGACCTGGGACTGTCATCTCCTTGCGCTTCACCAGCAGCTTCTCTCTGACCCACGGGAACTCCTGTAAGGAATCCAAGAAGGCATCAAAAGCCTTAGGTCCTCTGGTAGGGAGAATATCAAGGAGCATCATGGTTTTCCTCTGAGTGGTGGTTTGGGATTTGATTTCTTGAACGTGGCTGTCTGTGAGGACCCCTTCTTGGTAGAGGTACTGAATGACAACTCCATCCACCAGCACCTCCGTGCAGAGCTCCAGGCGCAGGGAGCGCAGGAGCTGCTTGTCTCTGGCATCCATCTGGGAACCTGCAAAGGAGAAAATGAGCAGGGAAAGAAATGTGTGAACATTTCAATAATTCAACCCTTAACACCCAGAAGTGATGTCTGAACATCCAGGAGTGATGTCTGATACCTGGCAGCAAGTCCCAACTCGGAATCACACACCTGGAATAACTGTGAATGACTCCCACCACCTTCTTTCCACTCAGATGTCAGTGTGTTAGGAGCTGAAACTGTCTGCACCACCACAAAACTCTCCCCATTTCTGACAAACAGCAGACAGGAAAACAACCTTTGAGGGAACAAAAACCATGCCAGATAACCCAGCTCACTAGCTGGTCAAGGTCCATATTACAGGCAGCTGGAGCACTTGCCAGTATGAGACTCTGCTCCCAACATTTGCCAGCATGAGACTCTACTCCCAAAAAGTTAGAAGGATGTCACCTCTGTCACTGATGCCTCTGATGCAGTGAGGCAAAAGCAGCAGCAGGATCAGTAAATCCACCATAGGCAGTGGCAGGGACAGTCAGCAGGTAGCTTTGGCCTATACAATGCATTTTAATTTCAGGAGAAGATGCTCTGGAACTCAGATTACACAGAATTATTACATAGAATTATTGTTGAGGCTGGTCTAGACCTTCAAGATCAAGTCCAGCCTGATCATGAGAAACTTTGAGTTTTCACCTCAAATTTCTCCACCTTCTATTTCTAGGCATCTGTTCTGCCAAAACTGCTCTTGAGCTGAAGCAGCTCTTCTCCTTCCCTGGTATTTATCCTTCTGATGTGTTCACAGGAAGCAATCACATGCCCTCTGCCAGCTTCTGTTTCACTGACTAGCCAAAAAGCTGGAAAAGATGCATTTTATCAGCACAGAAATCAAGGTGCAGAGAGATCAAGCAACTCATCCAAGATGATACTGGGAACCCGTGCCAGACTTGTCAACCTAATCAAGTCCTCAATGACAAACACATCCCCAGGCCCATTAGTGGCACTTGAAAAGGAAAATGCCAGAGTAATACAATTAAACAGTTTCTCCTGACTAAATAATGAAGTCAGAGAAGTGCAGCAGGTGTTGAGTGTGATTACCAAGAGAGTTTCTGATAATTCAGCTGGATGCTGCTGTTCTTACAGCTAGACCTTGCAGAGTCTGTGCTTCATTTAGCCTGAGGATGAAAGGAGAGGCAGAGATTTTTCCAAGCTTTTTAAGAAACCTCCTGAAGTCTTCCTATTGTGCATTACTGACTCCCAAGGCCCCCAAAAAGACATGCACCCTCACACCATGCTGAGCAAGCATAGCCCTGGCTTTAACACCACACCAACACAGCCAGCTTGGCTTTTTTTTCTGTCCATGAATGGGGATAAAACTTGTGAAAGCCTTGACCCTAAAAATACCCTTCCTGATCCTAAGAACTTTCACTTAGTGCTCGGCCAGAGGACTTTGGCATTTTCCCAGCCACCAACTGCACTGGGCTGCTGGTGACTCCCAGTGTGCCTGCTTAGAGAAGAATAAGCTCCACCCCGCCTAACCCACGGCTGGTTTTAGCTCCTCGCATCATGCCTACAGGTTTAAAACCTCCCTCCAGAAAAGCAACTTTTGTTTTTCCCCCTGTAACCGAGCTCTGGAAGCTCCCGCCGCATCCAAGGACCGGCTGCCCGACCTCCTGCCACGCAAACCCCGCTGCTCCATCCCGAGGGGCAGCACCACACCGACCTTTTCCCTCCCTCCCTCCACACTCGATGCAGACCCGCCCCGCCGAAGCCCAGCCCCTGCCCCGGCCCCGCCGCGCTGAGGGGGCTCGAAGAGCCGCCCGAGTTCCCGCCTTTTTCTCCCGCTCCCCCCTCAGCGCCGCCGCGGCGGGAAAGCGCTGTGAGGGGAGAACCCGCTCCGCGCTCGCCCCGTACTCACAGCGGGGAGCTACTCAGGGCACCTCAAAGCCGGCGAAGCCTGAGCGGGGAGCACCATCTTTGTTGAAGGCAAGGAGGCTTCTCCGGAAGCCGCTCCCGCCGCGGCTCGGCCGAGGGAGGTCCGCAGAGGACAGAGGGCGGGTTGTGAGGGGGGAGCCGCGGGCGCCATGTCAGCTGAGGGCAGCGGGGCAGGGACACCCCGGGTGTGCCGCGTCCCGCTCGGAAGGTGGGTCTGAGGTGGGGGAGCGTGTGTTGCGGGAGGTGTGACGATGCGTTTTGGCTTGCTGGGGGGAGAGGGGATGCGGAGGGAGCGCGGAGCTGGGGTGGGTGTGCGGCACCCAGCGGGGAGCGGCGGCAGCGTAGCCGGCTCCAGACGGGGGGCAGCCCGGATAGGAGAGGACACCGAGGGGTCCCCTCCGCTGCTCGGTGCCGCTGGGGTGGGAGGAGGACGGAGGGATGCCCGCGGAGGAGGCTGCTCTCCGGGACATACTGCATTGCGATGCTGGAAGGGGAGGGGGTTGGAGTATAGGGGGGTTTGGTGGAGGAGTTGTCTCTAAAATCAAATTAGAAATGACAAATAATGAGTTTTCGTGACGTTAGAAGCATCTGATGTTGCTTTCTAGGGATGTTGCTTTCCTATTTGCCAGTATATGCTCAGGCAAACCATCCGGGTGCTGGTATTAGGTGACAAGTTCTGTCAAACTCTATCTATCTATCTATCTATCTATCTATCTATCTATCTATCTATCTATCTATCTATCTATCTTTATATTTATATTTAACTTCATTACTTTCATCTGAACAGCCTAAAAATGAAGAGTGTTGCACAGATGGAGCCACTTAGTAAAGGAAGGTGAAAACCAGTAACGTAAGATCCATCCTGTGCCTGCCACGGTGCTGTGCACACAGTTCTGTTCATTTGCTGGCCAGAAACACGTCCTTCCCACACCGTTTTGTGCAAATATTTGGAAGCAATACAAAGCACAGTGAGTATAGAGGAGAATTCCCAGAGCTCTCCTATCTGCTGTCACCGAGGAACTTGCATCCTGCGGGTGTCAGGGGTGTGTCCCATCGAGCGGCCTCAGCCCTTTTCTTTCATGTCAGGACAGCACCAGCAGGATCCTGCGGAGCTGGGAGGGAGGTGTGACCTTGGAGCTGCTGCTGCCCAGCGCCTCTGCAAAGGCAGGGAAGGGGGTTTGCAGCAGCAGCAGCAGCTGTTGCCACCGTGTGAATCCCGTTTGAACAGCCGGGTTAGTCTCATTGCACAGATTGAAGGGTATTTGGAAGATTTAAAGGTATTTGGAAGTTGGTAATGGAAAGCTTTCCTGCTTCTCCTGTGTGCTGTAACCATGGGAAAACATCCCTGGAAGTATTACTGGTATAGATGTGTGCTTAACATGGTATTTATCTACAAGATTTTGTGTAAAGATCATACTTAGTCGTGCTCAGAAAGCTTTGATCCTTTTGGATTTCCCTGAGAATTTATGTGGATGCAGCATGGAAATCAGTCTTGAACTTTCTCTGCTGGATTTAAGAATGTTAAGAAATTAATTTTATGCATTTATTATGTGGGCAGTTTCTGTAGAGATGCTCTTATTTGGCAATTTTAAAGCAATAATTTGTTTTAATTGGCAATAATGCTTTTATTTCCAGGCAATAAATTTTAGACAAGGGGCTTAAATTGCTTTTAAATAATTGATAAATAATATTTTATTCCAATACACCTATTAAACCAAGGTAAATGCTTTTTTTGTCCCAGGCACATGTTAGTCTTCTAGGAAAAAAAGACATATAAAATGGAAATGCTTCTATGGGTTGTTTCAGAGGGATGCATTAACATATTTACTATGTCCTTAACAACACAGGAAACCACATAAGTTGGTAGCTCTAAAACAAAAATACTGTGCTGTTGCAGCCAGAGTGCAGCTGAGATGGTTTTAAATGTTCATGGCACAGTTTTAATACCAGTTGTGAGAAAATACACTGTAAACAACACAAACTGGCTCCAGGGAGCACCTCACACATCTATAGGATCATTCCCCAGCATAGCTACTGAAACTTGCCTTTCTTAGCTTCTTGTATTGCTGATTGCCAGCTTTTTTTTTCTCTCTCTTTTCAGTCCTGATCCAAGGAGCTGGATTTGATCTGGAATTGGAGTGACCAAACTTGGGAGACTTAAAAATCTCACATCATTATAACCCTGACAGCTGCATTTAATTGCAGATAATGTTCCTGCTTTTTAAAATAGAAATTGAACAGTTACATCACTTGCATTTATTTGCTGCATCTTTTTTTTGCCAGATGAGGCAATTAGGATGATTTCTTTTGCACTGTCCAAGAATATCTTAGAAAGTCAGGAAAACATATGGATGTGCACAGAGCAACTCTGGCTTCTGGGTGGTAAGTGGCACCCCTGGCACAGCCAGTGCTCAGTGTTCTGCTTGGCACAGAGATGCAAGGAAGAGAAGCAGGGAAGGGAAACAGGTAAGTTTTGGAAGGAGGAGGATGACAGCAAGAATGACCCTGTGCCTTCTGCTGCTGGGGAATCACCAGTGCTTCTCAGCCCACACTTTGGGGGGCTACTCTCTGTGGGAATGAAGCTAAGTGGCATCTCTTCTTACAGTGATATTCCCTTTACTTGTGGGTATTCCAAGTCTATTTTGAAATTCACCATGCATTTTCCTAAAGCTCACTTGAAAATCCCAAATCTTTTTAGAAACTGTACCATTTGATTTTTAAAATAATTTTTTAATCTTTTGGGAGGCTCCTTTATGCTAATTAGAGTCAAACTGTATCCTAGCATGGGTGTATTTTCTTTGTTTTCTACAGGCTAATTTATTTCTGCTGATATCAAGAGCCAAAATGTGTTTTTCAAACGAGTGCAAGCAGATTTAATCTATTAGGACTATGCTGTTTCCAATTGTCTTCAGCACAGCATTCCAACTTGAAGGACAAAAGAAACGAAATATGAGCCTCTAGATTTGTTTATTAAAAACACATAGGATTGGTTAAATCTCTCACAAAACCTCCAAAATGAATATGGGGCAAAAAAAGAAGAAATATATGCTCTAGTTGCCTGTCACTTTAGAAAAAAGAGCAATTTCTGAATGTGATTTATCTCAAAAACATTGTAAAATATGTCAGGGTGGCTTGAAGAGCAGCTGAGGGTGCTGGAGGTATTTCTACTTTGGTATAAATAATCTCCAGTCAAAATATGAATGCAGAAGAGTTGGAAAAAGCAAGTATCAAATGTGAAACTTGTGTATTCATTCCAAAAAAAAAAAAAAAAGGAAAAAAGAAAAAAAAAGGAAAACAAGAAAAAAAAGGAAAACAGAAAAGAAAAAAAAAAGGAAAAAAGAAAAGGAAAAAAAAGGGAAAAAAGAAAAAAAACCCGTCTGCAAGGAATTGTAATAAAAGACCTGAAGTTAATATTTGCAAAATATTTGGTATTTCTCAGAATTTTAAATTCCATTTTCTTGAAATATATGAATTTTAAATTCCAATTTCTTGAAATATATTCTCTGGTTTTGAGTTCATTTTAAAGATGCTTTGAGTAGACAGATTAAATACTGCAAGCCTTTCCATGTTTTTTTCCAGCCTTATGAAGCTCTTTTTAAAGCAACCATTTTAATAATATGAGAACAAAGAAAACTCACAAATTATCCTGAAAAATCAAAACACCAACAAATAAAAAGTATTTAAGATTCCAGTCTGAAACCTTTTCACAAACCAGCTTTTTGTTTGCAAATGACTGAATATGAAATGGTCTTGTAGCATTTTAGAGAGAAGAATTTAAGGTTGTCTTTGATTTAGGGGGAGAATAACTTGATTTTTGTAATTTATTTCTTTCCCAGGCTTTGAAGTGGACCAGCTCATAAATAGAACCCCTGTTTGTCAAGATTCTTATTTCAGGTTCAGCTTTTCAGGAACTGGGGATGATTCATGGAAAGTTTTTACAGGTAGGCTGGCAAGAGCCTTGCCACTGCTGTAATTCTTCCACGTGTCCTGATTTCAAACAGAATAAAACACCCTTGGCTTAAAAATTCACTGTGTTTTTGTTTTTGAAGCAGCAGGTTAATCCCAGAAAACACTTCTCAGAGGCAGTTTTCCCTGAAGACAACACCTCTGAGGGGCTTGAGAGCTGCAGTGCCAGTCCAGTGAAGACAGGAACCTGCCCTCCCAGCAGTGCAGCCACTCACAGCATCCCTGCTCATATAATTCATACTGAATTATAATATATAATTCATACTGAATTATATTCAGTATGGCTCCTAGCCATACTGAATATAAAATACTGAAAATGCGTGTATTTATACCCACATTCAGCTGCACATCCTAGCTCAGGGCTGCAATCTAGAGACACAATTAAACTGCAACAAAGCACTTTGGAAAAGGAATTTACAGCTTGCAACTACCAGCTTTGCAGCTGCTTCTTACGTAATTCTTGTTATTAATCCTGATCCAAATAATAAGGTCAAAAGAAGGATTTGCACTCAGCTTTGAATCTTTTCCCATGTTTAACATAGCTCTGCATTTACTATTTGTTGACCAAATGACAAGCCTCTGCTGTGAAGTATCAGTTATGGAACAATCTGAGCACAAAAGGATTTACTTACATAACCCTGCATGACTGAAAGAAAAAATAAGAACACAGAACTGTTTTGTTTTCTAAAGTATTTTGCTATCTGCAGCACTCAGTACTAAACTTTGCCTAAGTATTATCTGTTTGATCTTCCTACCCAGTGCAGCTTGTTCCTGAAGCTAATAGAAATAGCTTTTGCCCCTGCATTTTATTCCTCTTTAATACCATTACTTTATGGTATTATTTTTGTATTTCAGTTCCTGGAGAGTTAATGGCTCTGGAAGAAAACAAAACAAAAACACATCAGGTGCAGCCCTTTAAAAAAAAATAGGATTTAAGTAGAATAAACCCTACAATTTATCAGGCAGATTAAACCCCATAATTCTATGTTTTTGACATTTCCCTAGACTTTTCTCAGAGGCACTGTCTACTTCAAAGCCCTGTAAATAACCTGATTAATAAACACAGCTAATCCCTCTGTGCCTTGGCAACCCTGGGACCAGGACAGACTGATTTTGCTCTAAGCTTATTTTTGTTCCCAGGCTTCCTTTCCATGTGGTTTCAAACTGTGCTGGTACTAGGTACTCCCTGAACCCTTAATCTCTAATTCACCTTTCAGCATCCTGCTGCTCCTGGTGGTTACTTGATACACCTTGGCAGAAGGGCCACCTCTCAGAGGAGCTGCTGGTTTTTCCATGGCTTTTCCCTTCAGTCCCTTCTCAGACAACAAAGCCAGGCAGGAATTTAAAGCAGAACAGCTCACCTGATCCCTGGCATTGTCCCTAGCTTGTATCTTTGCTAAGGAAGCAGAGAAGGACCAGCACTGATCCCCTGGCAGCACCAACTCTGCCTCCCTGTTCTGATCTTCAGCTGGAACTCACCCAGTTTCAGCAATCTGTGGCAAACTGGAGCTGCTGGTGGAATGTGGGTTCCAGGCATTGTCATGCTACAGGAATAACAAGAACACTGAGAGCTGCTGAACACTAAGAAGTGGTTTCCAGGAGGTAGGTTGGGATACCAGAGCAGCTGGTCACCCCCACTTCCCTGCTGTACCCAGCACAGAAAAGTTTCTTCTAATTCTTGAGATTTTGTTAGGAATACAAGAAAAAGCTCTGGAATAGAGCATGTAAGTCAATAGTTTGATAAAGTCATTTATCCACAGGAACACTTTGTTAAGACCTGGGAAGTGCCTAAGATACAGAAATGGATGCAACTGCCCTTCCCATGCTGTGTAGATCCTGTTTTCATGAGACTCTAGGATGCTAAAGCTCCACAGGTTTCAGTGAGGGGCAAGTTCTGGATTGTTTTAAGATGGAAATCGAACCCCTCTGCTCCCACATGCTAGTGTAGAGTTTCTCCTTCTTGCTAATAATACACATTGTTTATCTAGAATGTGGTTCCATCAAATATAAATAGGACAAAGCTGCTGAGATCAGATTAAAATACAATTACTTGTAATGCAATGGGCACAGCTGCTTGGTTACATTCCCACCCTGCCCACCCACCTTGAACCATTTTCTGTCTGCTGAGAATACCAGCAGCAGGAAAATACCCACACAATTAAAATGGAGTCACAGTTCACACTTCTGCTGGGTTTAGTTTAAATACAGTCACCAATTCTGTTTTCATTATTCATCTTGCTTTTTTTATATATAAATAAATAATATTTTATTTTAATATAAATAATAAAGCACTGGAAGTTGTAGAAAATACCTGGACAACATGAGCATCACTGAAAATTCACACACAAGATTTGTGCATGGCTGTCACCTACCCATGTGCTACCCTTGGGGGGTTTTGTACCAGAAAAAGCCATTTCTGTGTGCTGGGTTAGAAGGAAGCTGAGCATGGTTTAGCTTTCCCAGAGCAATGCACAGCCCTAGGGCTGGCAACCTGACGAGGACAAGAACTGTGCTTCATACAAAGAGGACTAGTTCCCCCTCCAGTCTGTTCACAATATTGTTCACTGCTTGGAACAAGCCATAGCTGCAGACCCTGCTTTTCCACAGGGGTATGACACACAGCTGGCACACTCCACCTCTGGTGACTTGATTCCACATCACTCTAACTACCCGGAATGATTTAGGAGTCAGCACCTCTCACTTAACCAGCTCTCCTTGTCCTCACCCTGCTGAGCCACTATCAATCCAACATCTGCCCCACATCTGCCCCGTGCCCTTCCTCAGAGCTGAGCTCCACCCTGGGCTATACCTGGTGCTGCCAGCACCCAGCCATAAATCATCCCTTGTGTGATAATAAATCATCCCTCACTGCACCCCAAAGCTGTTCCAACTCTGCTTCTTCAGCACTGCTATTCACTTGACATCCCCAGGCCAGGGGCTAGCCTGGAGGGAACTGGTTTTAAAGGACCTTAAGAGAACACACTCAGCACTGAGACCCCAGAGTAGCACAGCAGAGTATCACCTTGGCTAAAAACACCCTGAGGGTTAATGTAGCAGCAGATGAGAGTGTTTCTTACTGCAACAGCAGTTACTCCATACAGCAGCTATCTCATCTCCAGGCAGAGCTAGGCAAGAGCTGTAAAGCAAACAGATTAATCAGAATGGGAAGAGTTCCCAGGAATACAGCTCCTTCATGGGCACTGCTCACTGAACAACTCCTCAGTGCAGAGCAGCACATCCCAGGAAGAAAGAAGCTAGAGCAGCAGCAGGACTGTGTGATTCCAACACGTACCTGCAATGCAAGAGCTCTCCTTGGATGGTGGTCACTGTGTTAGGGAAAATCTTCCAACAATCTGCTACACTGGGAAAAAATTCTACATAACGGAAGATATTTTTTCATGAGAAAACTCCCCCATTTCTACACTGAATTAAAAATGGGGAGGGAGAGCTGAAGCATGGAGGAGGAAGGAGGAGAAAAGCCACCTTTTCCAGAGGGGACAACGTATCAAGTGTTGGCCACACCAAGGAACCCTCTGCCTTGGGTTCTTGGTGCTCCACTGAGTGCCCAACACCAGTTTAGATACCACAAAAGAAACTGGTCTGTTCAGAGTTTGAGAAGGGACACAGCATCTTAACAGTACCACAGAGTAGTGAAGTCACAGGGCAAATCAGCAGAGTAATTCCTGTTTCTGTCTCAAACTGGGAGGGCAAGCTGTGATTACCCTCCTTGTTACTCACAGGGCTATCTGCTTTCATTAGAAGGAAGCTGAGGAGTAAGAACTATGAAACTGTTGACTGATGAATCCATGTCTTTTCCTTCTTCTCTCTCCCCATGGCTCTCATCCTGGCTCTTTGGACTGCAGAATGAGTGCTGAAGGTCACAGTCCCTGCCTCCCAGCTGGAGGGTGCTGTAACAGGAGCAGCAGTGTCCTGTGCTAACACCCAGCTAAAGGAATTCAGCAGGCAGCCTCTAAGCCACTGATCTGAACATAATCCAGCTCCAGCTCTGAGCTGAGAGCAAAGCAGGGGTAGTCATCCTCACCCAGAAAGGGGCATGGAAATCAGGCAGGTTCATAACAGTGCTGTTTCCTGGATAGAGTAAAATCCTGATGTACAAAGATGAGGAGACTGGTGTGCAGTTGGATTTACTTTATTGAGTAATAGTCTGATAGCTGCAATGGTGAATTAGAAGAAAAGGGAGAAGAAAAAAAATAAAAAAGGGAAGAAAAGAAAAATAAAAATAAAAGGAAAAAAGGGAAAAAAAGGAAAAAAGAAAAAAGGAAAAGAAAAAGAAAAAAGGGAAAAAAGGAAAAGAAAAAAGAAAAAAAGAAAAGAAAAAAGAAAAAAAGGAAAAGGAAAAAGGAAAAAAGGAAAAGGAAAAAGGAAAAAAGAAAAGGAAAAAGGAAAAAAGAAAAAGGAAAAAAGAAAAAATAAAGGAAAAGAAAAAAGGAAAAAAGGAAAAAAGAAAAAAGAAAAGAAAAAAGAAAAAAGAAAAAAAGGAAAAGAAAAAGGAAAAAAAGAAAAAGAAAAATAAAGGAAAAAAAGAAAAAAAAAAAAGAAAAAAAGGAAAAAAAGGAAAAAGAACCCCCTCCAAAAAAACAAACCCCAAATCATATTTCCCCACATCTTGGGAAATGGTGCAGGAAACATTCTACACTGTAGAAGACAGCTGTAACTGCTGATATCCATGCTCTGACATGGAGCTGAGCAACTGCCAGGCTGCAGTGCACAGTCCTAAAGCCTCAACCAAAGAGGCTGACTACTACTAACATGGATATATCACCATGGGAAGATGTTATCGTGTTCAGGACTCTGGGATACCAATCTGGTATAACATATTACCTGGCAACATACTGGGTTCCTATGAAAGATGTGGCATTTCTCCTGAAGGTCAGCTTGCTTTGCTTGCAGAAAAGCACAAGAATTAAGAGTTTAATAACAACTGAATAAATGATCACTTCTTTTCTGACTGGATTTGATTAGTTGCATAACTTTGGCAGGTTTATCACAGTGTGATCCAGTTGAGATTTCAGGATTCTATGAACATCAGCACCAATTTAAGCTTAGAATCAGATAACTGAGATACTTGTGAGCTCTCCTAGGTCTCTGCAGCCTCTCCCGGTGCCACTGCTTCAGTCAGCATTTCTTAGTGCAGAGCTTCATGCTGTCGACAAAGCAACACAAACTGGACAGGTTCCTGGCTTCTCTCTCCTCACAAGAATAGCATGCCACCTTCTGAAGCCCAGGGGATGCAAGCTGGGATTATTCTACATAAAGTCTCCCTTTGTGGCATCTGAAATCAAAAACCTTTCCCCCAGAACTGCCACTGTTTTGATAGTGAATTCCACGCCGAGTTGTACAACTGGTTCCTCAGTTCTTTGGCTGATGGGGAGAATTGCATCTGAAAAGCTCCTCTACGTTAAAGGCATTTAGAGAAGGTATTTATACCTGGTACTGGTACTCTTTCAAGTACTCTTTTAGTCTGGTGGGCAAGGGCAGCTCCCAGATCTGGTTAGTATATTTGTTGATGGTGATTCTGCAGCGGTGCTGCAGAGACGGAGCAGAGGTGTAGAGAGGTTTGTTCAAGTAAAGGTGAACTGTCCCGTTTGAAGGTGTTTCTGTTCTGTCCTTGCACATGAGAACATAGTGCTCGATCAAATGCACCACGCTGTTGAACTGTTTCAGCCGAGATCTGACACAAGTGATCGAGTCCAGTCTGAACTTGCCATCTTGATACTCTATTCGCAGATTGGTGGGTCCCGCTGATGTTTTGACCGAAATAGTCAGTAGATACTCTGAGTGGGAACTATCCCTGACCAAAAAGGTCCCTTCGGGGGCATCCTGCAATCTCTCTTTGGCTTCAGCGACAGTCATGCTGCCCCAGTACCATCCTGTTAAAAGAGGAAAGAAGGGTTTTGTTCACGCTGCTTTAACAAGCTGCTCTTTGACTGCTGCACTTGCTCATTTCCTTTGTCATTCGCAAGCTAAAGTCCTGCAGGCATCGGAATAGCTTTTTTTTCTTTGCTATTTAAATTAATCTGCTTTACAATGCGTCCCGTTTAGACGGAGGCTTCAAGTCACCGCTTATCTTCCTATCTATGCCTCCACACACACCAACTTTCCTGCAGCGTGCTGCGAGGCTGACGCCGAAGCTGCCGACCCCGGGGTAGCCGGGACGCGTCCCGGGGCTCCTCTCCGCGCACACGCCGGGCCGAGCACCGCCGGCAAAAAACCCCACCGCTTTGGGCAATTCTGGCTAGGCTGCGATTGAAATCAGCTTCGCCTAGAAATCGGAAGCGGAGAGGGGGAGGAAAACAACTTCGCCGGTGCGGCTGCAGTCCTAGCGGGGAGGACAAAAACCCTCCCTTTCCTTCCCGCAGCCGAGCCGCCTCCACGCCGGCCAGCAGAGCAGGTACGCGGGGGGCGACGGGGATGCGGCGGCGGGGCCGAGGGAGATGAGATGCGGCAGCGCAGCCTCCCCGGCCGCCCGCTGCGCCCGGCCGGCGATCCCCGCTTACCGCCGGGGCGCGGCGCTGCCGGCGCGGGCGGTGCTTTCGCTTCAGCCGCCGCCGCTCCTCGCCACCGCGGACCCCGGAGCGCCGGGCGGCCACGCCGAGACTCTCCCCGCCGCTTCTGCTTCTCTCCCCTCGGCGGCTCGGCGCGGCTCCCCGCCGCACCACTCCGCTCCGCCTCCCCCGGGACCGCGGCGCGGCGGAGAACCGGGCATCCCGGAGATCGTCGCCTCCCCGGGCGCTCCCCCGTTGTGGGGCCGGCCGCCTGCACTTACCTGCCCGCCGCAGCTCCTCCATCGCCGCGGCCAGCTGAGCCGCCTCACGGGACTCCTCTCCAACGGGCACCGCCGTCCCGGGATGCGCCCAGCGTTCCCGGGAGCCCTCCGCGCTCTCCAGGGACCCGGCGGAGCGCAGGGTCATGGAGGGCGGCGGCGGGTGCGGCCCCGTTCGCACGCAGGTCCGGGGCTGCCCGCGGGGAGAGGTCTCCGCTTCTCCTCCGCCGCGGTGCTCAGCGCAGAGCCGGGCGCATGGCCCCGGTCCCCGGCCCGGGTGCCTCCTGCGAGCGGACAGAGATCGCGGTTAGCGGCGAACCCCGCCACAGGCGCTTCCCGACGCGGCCCCGTGCGGCTCTGCCCTTCCCGCTGCCCAACTTGCCGGCATCCAGAGGAGGGACCCGCGGCGGGATCACCTCCCGGAGCAGCGGGGCAGGGCCGTCTCCTCCCCCCCGCACCGCCGCCCAGCCTCGGCCCCGGCTCCCCTCCGCCCGTCGGGGTGGTCTCGCTTTGCCGCAAGGGCAAACCCCGCCGCTGTGCCGGGAGGAGGCGGCGGGGGGAGTGCCGAGCAGCTCAAGGTAGGAGCGGGAGGAGGGGGATCCCCGAGAAGCGGGGCAGGTCGCGGAGCCGCTGACACGCTGCAGTGCGCAGGCACGGCATGGTCCGTCCGCCTTTCGCTAAGGTCAGAGGCGAAATCGCACCTCTAGGAACGGGAGCGCGGCGTGGGCCGTGTTCCCGGGGTGGAACCGAAGCTCTCCCCGGGATCGAAGGGGCTGAGGCGGGTGCGGGGGGAGCAGCTGCCGCTCCCCGGGGCTCTCTGTCCGCTCGCTAGCGCTCGGTGCTAGGCGCGATAGATTTAGCGGCAGCAGGAAATGTGCGTTTCCCTCTCCGTGAAATGGTGAGGTTATAAAACATTCCGCTCAGCTCGAGAGAACGGGAGGGATAAAACAAAGAGCCCCTTGCCTGTCTCCCACGGGGATGCTGAGAGGACACGGAGCCCGGGGGGAGCCGGGCCGGCTGCAGCGGGGAGCAGCGGGACTCCCAGCGCTGCCCGCAACTCCAGGTGCGGGGTTATACCGAGAGGGACCCCTCCCGGCATCAGTTCCGCGGACCTCGGAAACTTTCCCAAATTCAACTTTCGTGGCAGCTGATAGGTCGCTCCGCCGGGTTTGCAGCGCGACGTGTGCGGGCACACACGCGGTAACCCCCCCGCACCCGCGGCAAAGCCCGGCCCCCGGCCCCTTCTAAACCCCCGCCGCCGGCTCGGCTACCGGCTGCAGGTGCGGCCGCCTCGGCAGCGGGGCCGCCAAGCCCCGGGAGCAGGTGGAAGCAGCTTGGCCGGGGCTGCCCGAGGGGAAGCGAAGGGGAATCGCCAGCAGCTCCCGGCCGCCCAACCGCTGCCGCCCGCGGGAGCCTGGCGGGGACGCGGAGGTCGGCGAGGCGGCGGCGGGTGCAGCGGGGCCGTTCCCCCCGGCATGGAACGGGGAAAGGCAGAGCCGCCCGGCTTCGGGGCAGCCTTCATCCCGTCTCGGAAGCGGGGAGAGCGGCGGGGGCGGGGTCCGAGGAGGACGGGACTCACCCGGGCTCGGCGGGACGGGGCTGGGGCAGCCGCTGCCGCCGCCTGGAGGTGGGGCGGGCAGGTTGTTCTCGCTCCGGCCGGCGTCGAAGGGCCGGGGGAGGGGGGTTGTGCAGAGCTAGCGCCGGCGGGGAGAAGCGTCAGGGCTGTTCTCGGGCAGCCAGACAGGCTGCCGCTGCCGGGAGGAGGATGGTGCTCCTGGGGAAACAACCCCCTCCGCTCCCCCCCCCCTCTTTCTCCCCGAGCGCGGGCGGGCTGTTCGCCTTTGATTGCGAGGCGAGGGCATCCTNCCTCTCCCCACTCCCCGCTTCTCCCTCCCCTCCTCCGACCTGGGAGCCGCGCGGGGAGCAGGTCGCTGTGCCGGGACCGCGGAGGATCCAAGGGGCTGAGGTAAGCGGCTGAGCGCGGGAACGCGGTTCCCCCCCCCCGCTTCCCCCCTCCCTCCTCCGCGGCGGGGGAGGGGGAGGGCNCTGCTTTCCAGGAACTTTCCAGGAACCGCATCATGTGACAGGACCCGCTCCGGCGCCTCCACCGCGATCGCGGCCAGCCGGGGCCGCCGCACCGAGCCGCCGCCCCTGTCACGCCGGGGCAGCGGTCGCCTGAGCTTCCCCCCCCCNTGCCCGGCCTGCCCGGCCCCGCGGGCACCTGAGGGCGGCGGGACCCGCCCTCAGGGCCGGGAGAGCGTCAGGGAAAAGGGGGGGCAGCGGCAGCAGCTCCATGCCAGGGACTCCTGGGACACCCCACCCTGCTCTCCACCCCCCTGCACCCTCCGGCTCCAAATACCTCGTTGCTACAAACAGCCATTCCCCGCTGATGCGCGCGCCGCTCTTTCCCTCCCCCCCGTTCCCTCACCCTCCTCTATTTTTTTTTTTTTTTTTTTTTGGGGGTAAAATCAACCCGAAGGGGTTTTTTTTTTTTGTCGGCTGCAGATGCTTGGTTGCGCCGTGGGTAACGCGGCACGGCGGGAGTGTTTGTGCTCTTGGACGGGAGAAGCATTCGGGGGTGGCTTCTTCACATCGTCAGGGGGAAAGAATGGGAAATAAAGCAAAATAATTGAGTTTTTAACACGGGGTGGGAGGGCAGAGCCTTTCCCATCCACAGCCGTGAGGTGTGAGGGACCGGGATAGCGCAGGGAAAGATGCTCCTGCTTTGTCCTCCCCACTACATCCCGAAATTCAACTTCTTTCTTTCTGCTTTGCTTCTTTAAAATTATTTTTTCCCCTCTTGTTTTATTTTGTTTGTTTTGCGGGACCGTTTCTGAAAGCTGTAGTTGTTGATTATAATTAATTTTGAAACATAAAGATGAGTCAGGAGTCGAGTTCATCTTTTCCTTAAAAAATAAATGCTCTATTTAGCAATTAAGCAGAGAAATCTGAGGGGGAAAATACTAATTTAAGTGTATCGGTCAGTATAGTTTAATCTGGTTCATGCCTGGCTATTCTAATTTATCCAGCTGAAGAAAAAAAAAGCAGTTTTCATGACAGCACTGCAGATTTAAAATGAGCCCTCGGGACAAACAAGGGCTTTCTTAAGCATTCTCAGAAAGAAAATTTCAAACAATTCAGGTCTTGAAGGGATTTTTGTTCTGTTTTCAGCTCTGCAGTTCAGAGCCAAGTGGAATCCCCACTAACTTTCGTTGGTGCAACGTGAAGAGCTGAGGGAATTTCTCTGTGTCCTTTGGAGTTTAGTTGACAGTTCTGCCACTGTAAAAATCTAATTTACTTTTGCAGAATTGCACTGGCTTCACTATTTTCAGACAACAAAACCAGAAATACAGATCTATTTTTCTTTGTAGAATAATTCTGAATATGTACGTGTAGACACGGAGCTTCTGCTCAAAAATAAGTTATTTTTTGATATGGTAATGTTCTAATTATTATTAAATATAGGCTTATTCCTATAAAGCACATTGATTTCTCTTAGAGAAGCAGATTGATATTATCTAGATGCAAAGCTGCTGTTTTACAGCTTTCCTGTAGTTCTCTTCCACAATGTTATTTATTTATGGTATTTTCTGTGGATAGCATCTCAAGATTTTCTTTGCTTCTGCTGTGTATTCGTCCCTTGAAATCACAGTAATTTGTTGCTAAAAGCAGAGCTGGCTGCTATAAAGGCAGAGAGGAAGACCATGATTTACGTGGTGAATGAGAAACAAAAACAGGAGAATGTCATAAATATTTGTTGCCTAAAACTTGATATTGTCCTGCAAAAGGTAGCACAAAAATTAAATAAGCAATGTATCAGCAGGATGCTTCCTAAACAGTTCTGTTAATTTATTTTTTTTTTCATTATAAATTAATGTTTTAAAAATAGTACTAAACACATTTACAAGAGTCCTGAAATTCAAATGTAAAAAGTGCAGATCAATCTTTAAATGACATTTTTGGCACCTCAGGAGAGGATTTCAGTTCACAGTTACCTTTATTTTCTGCCATGAGGCTTCCCCAGCTCGGAGGGGCTGGTGGAACTGAGCTGAGTTAGGATTTATTTCCCTGTTGCTTTCAGCAAGGGTAGTTAGCTGCTTTTCTCCTCTGCCTGCCTGCCTCCTTCACAGGGCAGAAAAACAAAATTAAGGCTAAGAAAATGCAATTAAATTAAATTACTTTGGGGATTATAGCTTGCTCCTTCAAGCTCCTTTTAAACTTCTTTATGCTTAGGATGTTTAGTCCATGCTTGGACCACCTTAAGTTGTTTTTTTGGTGTATAAAAAACTACAATGGGGTAGGAGAAGGACGTGAAATGGAGAAAGAGAAACATCAGCCTCTGAAAACTGAGCTTTCCATCACGGGGACAAAAGGAGGTTGTTTAGTTAGCTATGTGACAATAAATCTGTAAGTAGAATGCAGAGCAAGTGCTTGATTTCTGTTTATTCAGTGTATTTTGGGGCAGCAGTTCTGGGACCAGCACTGGCTGGGTGTGCAGAGGCAGGAATTCTGACCCAGTCTGAGCTGTATCATCCACTGGAGGTGGAAGGCACAAACAGAAGGGATCTCTGATTTCTTTTCCAGATAGTTTTTTGCTGTGCATGAGTGTTTTGCTTTGGGCAGGATGTCATCTGTAGATATTTTTTAATTGAGATTTATCTAAGTGGTGAAAACATGAACGTTAAGAGGGCTTGAAAATCCCAAGTAGAATATAAGACTTTTCTAAGTTGTTTTCAACCAGATGTATTCCAAAGGAGAAGGGAAGGGCCTAGTGGATTTTTAAATATTATTTTTTTTCTTTTTAGGCAAAAAAAAAAATCCCTTTCATGACCAAGGAAGGAGGCAACAAGATTTTTTACACTGATGTGAAGTGCCTGTTGCTAGAAATGATTTCACATTGTTCCTGAAAAGTCTGGCAGGTAGACAGGACAGCCAGCACCCTGATTTTCTGTGTGTAAGATGATGTGAGCAACAAGCTGATGGCAGCTCCACACCACGAGCAAGGGCTGCAGTGGGAGCCCTTGGAGAATTAATGTCTCACTCAGCAGTCAGGGGGAAGGTTTGCTGCTTTCACAAAGAGTTCCTAAAACATCATAAATACAGCAGAGAGAAAACAAGTATTTTTGTAAATGGGATCGCTCTGCTCTTTCCAGCTGCTGGAGGAACAGAATGTTTTGATTAAATAAATTATGATGTATCCCAAACAATTTTACTCTTAACCAGCTGCCACCTTATTTCCTGCCATTTTTATCTATTCAGATGCAGAACCTTTCTCTCCCCTGAGCATATACATTTGGTAAAGGAGAATAATCAAAAATCCAGTGAATAATTTTTATGAATCAGTGGTGTTCTCAAAGCAAACCAGCACTTGTCATTTCAAAGCAAGCCATCCAGAGATAGCATGAGCAGAGCAGTACTTTGAAATAACATCCAGATTATTTTCTTTCAGAGACAGCTGAGAAGAAGAAGGATCATTTCCTTTAGCTCAGTGGATAGGCAGAGGGGTAATCACGGGCAAGAATGAAACTCTGACCAGAAAGAAGGTGGCATTTAAATCCTCCTCTCATCTCATCATGTGCTTTATACTATTTAAAACTTAGGGGAGCATCTGAAGGCCTCAACTGCATTGAGGAGAGGTTAGCTAGACACACTTTGACTAAAAACATCAACTCCTAGTTCTTTTAGGGTTTCTCCAATTCACTAGTTCCATTTTAAAGTAAAAACTACAAATAATTTGGCTGGGCTTGTTAAGGAAAAGTGGTGAGACAGGGTACTAAGTATAAAAAAAAATGTAGATTACACAGCAGTTTTCACTTTTAACTGTGTTATGCTTCTTCATAAACAGCAGAACTCTGGTGTGCCACTGAATTCTGCTGGTTCACCCTGTCTAGAAGTAGCTAAATACTGCTGAAAGTTATGTGAGGATAATTTGTGAATATATTTGCTTTAACAGCCTGGTTTTTTTTCTTTATCACTCTTCCTTTTTGTGAACAGGATAGGAAAAAAAATAGACTAGTGGCCAGAACTGTTCTGATAGCACTCATTTGAAAGAGCTGCTGTGAGATGCTGTGACTAATATTTATTTACCCCTTTTTTTTTTTGGCTGAGAGTGTTCCTATGCCCAAGAAGGGGTGTGTAGGTGAATCTATACACACACACCTATACACACACGTGTTCACAGCCCTGCTGCTTGAAGGCCTGGCTTGGTGGAGAAGTGCACACTCTTGTTTGATGAAAATCCTAGAGATAGCACAGCTGAAGGCTCTGTGGAATCTTGCATTCTTGTCCTAGATGCTGCCAGAAAAAACAAGCCTTTTATGCTTGAGGAGGCTCGAGATGTTTTCTTGCCAGTTGCAAGTCCTACTTCTGGAAGTAAAAGAGAGCAAGTAATGTCTGGGAAAAAAAAAAGTTTTCCTGACAGAAGGCATGCAGGCAGCTCTCTTGTGCTCTGCCAATCCTTAAGGAATTAAAGCTCCTTTGTTGGCCAGGAGTTCTGAAGGGAATAAGGAAAATTGAAGCAGGTGATGCAGTGGCCATCTCCAAAGGAGAGGCTTTGGAGTGCAAAGGAAAACGAAGCTGGGCTGGGTGGCTCTGAACAAGTGCTTTCCCTTCAGAAAAAAAAAAAAAAGATTAATTTTTTTAGTGTTGTAGTTGTTCTATTAAAGATGGGTAAATTCACCCCGAGCTGTTTGACCTGGAGGATGAATT
The DNA here is from genome assembly GCA_013401355.1 of Ceyx cyanopectus. Classification (NCBI taxonomy): domain Eukaryota; kingdom Metazoa; phylum Chordata; class Aves; order Coraciiformes; family Alcedinidae; genus Ceyx; species Ceyx cyanopectus. Next base: position 64,481 of record VYZU01036945.1, read on the forward strand.
CCTACAATGAAAGCAGACAGATGGCTGTCGTTTCAGGAGAGCTGTGAATCATTAAAGGAGCTGTAGAAGCTTTCCCTGGGCTTGAGCCACTCCTGCATTTCAGGCTGGGCTGAGATAGACTTCAGCAGAAGGCCCAACAGGCTGCTGTGTTTCAGAGGCTGAGAAACAGGAGGATCAAGGTGTTTAAATCAATTTAAACTCCTCACAGGTAACTGAGAGCACGTTCCCTGCTCAACACAGGCCTGGATCATCCCCCTGCAGCACAGAGGCTGGGTGTGGAGTGTCCTGCAAAGCTGAGGAGATGACAAGAAGATTATGGTTACAGTTCTGGTCACAGCAGAGCAAACAGTCCCAGGGCTGCTCTCCTGGGTCCGTGGAGAGTGCTGGTCCACAGCTTGCATTTTCCTGGCACTGCCTCTCCATTCCCAGCAATGCTTTCCCCTCCTGCAGGTAGTTTTGCCAGGTATGTGGAAAAAAACCCCTCAGTGAGTAGCTCAGCTGGGATGTTCTGCTTGGGGAGTTGCTGTCTCCCCTCAGACTGAGCCTGCTCTGTCCCCGTGGCTCTGACAACGTGCTGCTTGGCAGGGGGGCTGAGAAATAACTCCATCCTGCATCTCCTGAGCCTCACCTTCCAGCCTGATGTGCTCAGATCCCCCCCAGCTGCAGCATGGCTCAGCCCTGCAGTCGCTGAGGAGCAGCTCTGGGAGCCCTTTGGTCTGGAGGTGACAAATTCTGTCGCAGGGTGGGGTGAAGGGTTGGGGCTGAGAGTAGTAACTCCTTCAGCCATCTGATTTTAATCCCTCACCATATGTGACTTGAAGTCCTTAGATGCCCTCTACTGCCACGGACCAGAATTAACAGATGGCTCTTTGTAACCAAATTCAGCTTGGCTTCAGTTTGTTATTATCTGCCTTTGTAAATGAAGGAGGGAGGAGAAACAATACCCATCATTATTACAAAACAGCCTTTTTATAAAGTGTGAGTTTGGGCTAGACATCCTTTCTGACTGCTCTCCTTTGAGTAGCTAACAGCTATTTTTAGCATTCTTATCAGAGCTCCCTTCTCTGATCAAGGATCCCCCTGGGAATAAATTGGATCCAGAAAGATCTCTGAGGCACAGCAGAGTTTTCCCCCCAGGCTGCTGAAGCTGCAAAAACCTGCTGCTGTGGATCAGTGTGTGTCCTGGGAAGGAGCTGAAGGATACTCAGCCATCAGAGGGATGGTTTGCATGAGGCAAACAGCAGGTGAGAGGCTGTCTCTGAGAGAGGAGTGGAATTTCTGCCTGTGTGGTGACAGTGCTTGTGCTGCCAGGCACAGCAATCCTGACTGAAACAGGACTAATCCTGGAGGGGATCTCTCCAGGTTCTTTCTGTCAGCTCCTTTTTCCTCCTGTAAGCAAAGCCCAGCCAAACAACCCCACTTTGGCTCCTCATGCTGGTGTGGGGGGTGAGCAGGTAAGTGAAGGGGCAAGAGGACAATGCAGGAGGGTCTCTGCCAGGCCAGGAAAGTTTGGATCCATTGTGAGCTTTCTAACCATCTTTTTTTCCCCCCCCTCCAGCACAGCCCTGCACTTTGAGATTTAGAAAATGCTACTTTTTTCAGCAGTTTTTTTTCCAGAATGGAACATCCAGCCAAGAGGAGCCCCCAGCAGAATCTCGTGGTGAATGGGAGCCTTGTTCTGTGGGAAACACCTGGCTCTTTGTTAGCTGTTGCACAAAGGGCTGCAAGGTGGATTTGTTCCTCTGCTCTTGTTTTTCAGCATGAAACTCTCTCCAGCCCTTTCTCCAAGGAACACAGAAAGCTCTGCAGGTCCTCCTGCAAACCTGTGAAGGTGATGCCAGTTTATGCCATCTGACACTGGTCCATTGCATTTATTTTTACTACATCTCTATTTTTTCCATTTTCTTCATGTTCTTCACTATAATTTTTCCTTCTATCTACCAAGGAGTGGAATCCTGCATCCAGAGATTGTCAATAACAGCTGTTTCCACTCAATTTGCATTTATATACTTCACACTTCTCCAGGCTTTCACAGAGGTACTAGTGAGATGCTAATGAAATCCCTTTGGACTGCCTGATGAAGAAGATGCAGCAACAACCATGAAATTCACAGACCACTGATCAGTTACCCTTCCAGTGATGAACTGAGGTTTATCTTTTAATCTCTGGTCAGTTCCAGGGTCAGTTCCTTGGGCTAAGGGAGGGTGTGCCAGGTAAGGAGAAATTATTTTAAAAATCTGGGCTGAGCTGGCTGTGAATTTCTAGCAAAAATTAATTTATTGTGCAGTTGAAAAGTCAAAAAGCCCCCAAACAATACCTGGCAAGTTATATAAAGTGAAGAGTTTATCTGCCAGTGTCACAGCTTTAAAAAGAAATAAACTGCAGTCCTAAGAATAACTGGAAAACAACTCTGTTTTGGTTTGGGGTTGGTTGTTTGTTTTTTTTTTGTAGCACTATTTTGTTGACATTTCACTAGGCTTGAAATGGAAACACATCATTTTTATTTAGAAAACCCTAAATGAAGATTTAAAGAATTGAGTCCAATTATTGTGTAGGGGTTGTTTTTTTCTCCATTAAAAAATTCTGAAAGCCTTTCACCTCATTATTTTGCCAAATGCCTCAACTTGAATCACTTCTTCAGATTCCTTTGATCCTCTGAAAGCTGAGAATTACAGAACATTGACATTGAGTGACCTTTGGTAGGGTTCAGTTGCTCCAGTGGGGACTGCTGGAGATGCTTGCTCCTAAATCCACATTTAGTTTGAACTGATGAAGTTACAGAAATTCACTTTCTTCTCTGTTTTGTTTATCCAGAAGAAAAAAAACTAGTTTTTTTTTTTGCAGGAGTCTCCACTGAGGCATCTCTGAACTAGACAATCTTGATGACTCAGGTTGTTTGGAGAACAGCAGCTGTGTGTGAGTTGTTTTCCCAGGCAGCCTGGAATATTTAGTAGCCCAGACAATCTGAACTCAGTTATCTCTGAAGATAATGCAGGTACCAACTACCAGAGGGGGTGGAACTCACAGCCACTGCTTCCCCCTCACTCATGCCAGTGTTTGAGCTGGATGAAAACTGCTGTAGGGGACAGGGAGTTGTGTAAGGAAGTTCTACAAGAGGCATTCTTGGAAAATAGGAAGTGAATTTGTACTTAAAGCAGTCAGATGAAAAACTGGACAGGGATGTGAAACCTCATGCTGCTGTATATTGACCAACTGCTAACTAACTACAGGGCAAAGATTTTCAAGTGACTGTTTTCTTTCTCCTGTGACTACACATCAAATGAAAAAATAAAGAACAGCTTAAGTATTGGATTTTAGCACTGAAGGGTGATTAAATAGAAGGAGATGGGATTAAAATCCTATAGAAATAATTACAAAGGATTTGTGAATTAATTTACACAGGAAACAAAGAGTTTATATATATTCACTGGGGGTAGCAGAAAGCAAAGTATATTTTTACCTGGAGTATTTTATATAGATGCACTCTTAAATAAAACTAATGTAAAAAGGCAAAAGACTGGTTTGTTTGCTGTTGTGGCACAGGGCTGCTGGTTGGACTGGGTGATCCCAAGGGGCTTTTCCAACCTGATTCTGTCAGCCTTGGCTACTCAGTCTGAAGAGAGGGGTGGGCACGCAGCACCTCTGGAGTTCAGTGTCCTGCAGAAGACCCTTTGGCCCCAAGCTCTTGCAGACCTGGGGGTAGCTGAAGTCTTTAGAAGCCGAATGGAAGGGCAGCTGCTGCAGATCCCTGCCAGAGCTAAAGGCGCTGAGGCTGCAGCCACACCAGCCTTGCCTCCTGCTGGCAGCACCGAGAAGCTGCACAACAACATCAATCGCAAAGAAAACGGGTAAAACTCGCATTAAAAACGTACTTTTTTCCATTCAGGTCTGGCTAGAGGAAAACACTTTTTTTTTTTCCCCCCACTAGGACGTCAAAATCAATGGAAGTGCAATTGAAACGCTCTGAGGACAAACATTGGGAGGCTTGGTCGGGTTTTCCAAGGGCATGCTGGTGAGCACAGCCCAAGGAGAGACATTCAGAGGCACAAAGAGACATTAAAACATCAGTGAGCAGCCCAAATGCGGCAGCAAGTCTGAAACAGCAAGTAGAAAATCAGGAAGGTAACTTGGAATGAACTTTAGAGCAGGATTTTCATTAGGTGCTGCTTCAGGTGACCCAGAGGATTGAGTAGAAAGGAACAGAGAAGATGGTGAGTGGCAGTGGAATGCAGGGAAAGGTTTAAATATCGATTTATGTGGAAAGAAAATGGCAGAGGGTAATGCAGCAAACATGTGTTTGAGTCATTTTCCAGTGACTGGTCAGAAGAGGAAGTATTTTCAAGACAGCAGTCTAGCACATCATAGATTTTGAGCCCTCAGAATGCCTGAAAAGCATCCAAAAATGTTTGGGAAACATGGAGAAATCCAACATTTCTACAGTGCCTGTGGATGTCTGATCATAAAACAACAGCAGGCAGATGTGATAACAGAGGGTTTCTGTTCAGCAACAGGGACTGGGCAGCAATAAGAAGTATCAGGGAGAAAAAAAACCCAGTGGAATGTTTAAATTAAGGATCTGTTTTCTGGAGTGAAGTCAAACAGTGACAAATCAGCTTTGCAAATAGAAATGGGGCTTCATTTTAAGCAGCAGAAGAGACACAGCAAAGTCACTGGAGCAAAGAACTTACTTTTCCCTGAGGAAAAAAAAGCTGTAGCATATTAAATTAGCAGAAACACTAAAATGCTAGAATTATGAAATAGAATCAAGCCACATTTCTCTAATTTAAAGTATTTTAGGTCAAAGGATTGATTCCCTCCTTGCTAAGTAAGGCAGGAAGGGGAGTCTCCCCCACTTACCCTGCTGAGGGCTTCTGCCCCCACACTATTCTGCTTTATTCACTAACATCCACCCCACAGCAGTTGGGGAAGGGTTAAAACAACCACAGAACAACCCAACCATACCAAAAAAATACCTCTGAACCACAAACCCACACAGTGCTCTCAGAACACCTTGGCAATGCTGGGTGAGTTTGGAAGGGCAAGTTCTTATGCACTGGAAAAGCAAGTTGGACACCTGTCAGTCCATGGCAATGGGGTCAGATAGAAGCACCTGGCTGATGAAGGGTTAAACATGGCACCTCACAAGAGTAACAGGAAATCTTTTGGCCTCTTTGTTGTCATTATTTAGTTTTCACAGAGTATTTCTCATTTAATTCATACCTCAGTCTTCAAGCTCACCTGCATTTCAGTTGATAGGTGTCTAAAGATGAAGAATTAACCCCTGAAATAACCCCAAACCCTGATGTGTCCCACTCCAGACTTCCCATGTTGGCACATCTCCTGTTCCTTTACTCCTGACAAACCCCAGAGCTTGGTCAGAGCAGAGCATCACTCCAGCAGTCACTCCCTGCCCCACCTGCCTGCCCTGAATCCTTCTGTACACTCCTGTTGATTTTCTCCCAGGCAGCTGAAGTGGAAATGAAGCCCAGTGCAGTGCAGCCTGTTTTGGCTGCAGCACCCCCAGAGAACTGCCACACATCTCAGGTTCTGTGGTTTTTATTGCAGCAGAGCTGAGCAGGGAAGTGCTGAGGAAGAATCATCTGTCTTTGGGAGGGTTGGGATTCCTGCGCCTTCTGTGGTACCTGGAGGAGAAAGAGGCTGAAATGGGTGAAATTCTTTTTTGTCAGCTCTTCCACTGCCTGGACTGGCTGCTGCAGCACAGACTTGATGCTGAGAGGAGCTGTGCCAGGCTGTGCTAAACAGGGTGCAGCAAACCACAAACCAAACTCTTCCCAACAGTGATCCCTACTCCCCTCATTACAGTCACCCTTTGCCCATAGAAACTTCTGCCATTTCATTTTATCTGCTCCTCAACACAGTAATTAATTAGTTTTCCATGCCTGGATCAAGTCTCCAGCTGTCACAGGGGGCAGGAACACACTGGAAAGGAGTGGAACTGGAATGCAGTTTATTTCCAGTTGGGTGTTTGAAGATCCATAGCTCTCTTTAACCTCAGTTGGTCTAGGTGCCCCTGCTCTGGCAGGGGGGTTGGACTAGAAGATCTTCTAGCTCCCTTCCAACCCCTAATATCTATGAATACCTGTCCCTCTCCTCCTACCTGCTTCCTAAGGTGCACCCTGCACCATTTCAGCTGAAAAAGCTCAGCTAAGTCTGAGAATCCCCCTCCTTCTGTTTGCTCTGGGGTTTTTTTAGGTCATTTTCTTCTGCAAAGCTGTTCAGAAAACCCACCCCACCTTCCAAAACACAGCTGCATTTCCACCACACTGTGCTGATGATTTTAAGAGCTAACAGTGTCTTGTCACAGTGACCTCCTAGGTTCAACCCAGTCCCTAAATGACTCCTGATACTCACTGCCCCACGGGGTACCAACGATGCTTTGTTGTGTAAAACATCTTGCTGAGCTCTTCAATTGTGGGGCCTCTCTTGTTCTTTAGGCCTTCTTCACTCAGTCTGGATTTCAGGACTTGATCAAGGCTTTCTTCCTTGTTGTTCACTGGATCTGGCCTTGGTATGGGCTGTGGAGACAGGAGGGCATGGAGTTCCTTTTGGAGAGCAAGCAAAAATTCAGAGGGCACTGTAATTTATTCCTAAGAGCTGCCAGCAAAGGAATATTGATGAGCCTGGAGAAGAATGGCACCTCCTCACTGTGCACCTGCCAAGAGAAGTTTGGTCTCAACCTGAAATCTAAAAACAGAACTCTGAAATATTTCTCCTGCTTTCTTTTACACCTTTTTTTCCTGATGCAACTGCACAGGTGAAAAATCCCAATACATAACTTGACAGCAGTGTGTTTAAACCTCTGTTTTTTAATTAAAGATGCCCTAAAGACTTCCAAATTATTAGTTCCTAGTGACTCTAAAAAGTCAGAAATAGAAATGTGGACATACTTTTGTGTGCTCATATGGAATCTCAAGTGAAGGGTGGTAGCAGACAATGGTCTTCAAATCTGATGTCACTGCAAGTTCCACTTTGCTGTAAAAAAACACAACAAAAAATAAAACCCACAAATAATTTTCACTCTGAAATACATCCCTGACACTGAAATACATCCCTGACACCCTGAAACACATCCCTGACACCCTTCAGAAGTGCTGAGCAACTAAAAGAAAACCAGATTTACCTCTCCATTTCTGAATTCTCAAGCATTTTCTATAAAATAATGGGGATAAATATTTGAACTTTTGGTTTGGTTTTTATTATCTTGATTGCTTGGTTGTGGTTTGTTTTTTAATCACAGCCACCTTCATTGGGGTTGGTTTTGGATGGGGAGGAGAAGGGTTAAAATGAAGTGTTCAAAATAGCTGGAAAAAAGTCTTTAACACTTCCAATAATTCTCTGTAAAGCTGCAGCAACAGCTGGGGCTGATCTCTAGGACAACAGCCATTTGTAAGAAGAAAGAAAAGGTGAATGAGTCCTGAGTGATTTCTGCCACAGTCATGATGGTGGGAAACAGAACTCTGAGCTCTGACTACTCCCAGCAGCAGGTATCTGCTAGCACTAGTGACACCCTGGTGACAGAGCAAGCAGCCCTGCCATAAAGTGAGGTGAAAATGCCACTCAGGTACCAGTTGTAGTCTTCAGGGAGGACTGAGAAGGTTGATTTCTGGCACACAGGATGCATGGCTCCATCTGCAAAACAAACAGGGGAAGGACACCCATGGAGAGCAGGCAGGGCTGGGCCAAGCTGAACAAGGGGACACTTTCATTCTGTTGTCTCCACACTGGAACTGATAAGCACACTTTAAATACAATCAGTGCTGAGAGGAGGAATATTTACAAGCTCATTAATTAATAAGAGGAGTGTCATACAAGGACCATGGGAGCTTTAAAATAAATCAATCAATATATCTTGTGATTATTAGCAGAGGACACAATATCAGACTTGATTCTGTTCAAATAAAAATTCAATTTCTAGTACTTTAAGCAGCACAGGGAGATGCTCTCCAAGGACAAATGTTAATCCAGGATTTCTCTAATTTAATTACTACTCAGCACACAGCAGGGCCTGCTTACTGGGTGCTACTGAAGGCATCCAGCAGAATCTGGACCACAGAGTTCTGAGGGATGTTGTCATCCTGAGAGCAGAGGAAGCCATTCCTGGACAAGATGGGATTCAAAGGGACACCAAATCCTTTTATTTTCTTGCACAACACCCTCTGAAAGAAAAGAGTTTCAGAACTGCTCAGGATACAAAAGATCAACAATTCAATTTCTTTATGAGCTTAATAAAACCTCTAACTGAAGCCAGTTTGAAGCCATACTCCTAACACGAATATTTAGCTTGAGAAAGAAATCATTCATGGGACACAGCAAACCAAAGCCCAGCCGCTGGAGGATGGGCCTGCAGGCCGTTAGGAAATACAACAAATCACCACACAGCGATTTATCACCCCTGGAAGTGTACAACCCTCCTTCCTGGCCCACTCGGGAGGCCCAGCTCCCGAGTGGGCCCTGCGTCCCCTGCGTCCCCAGGCCGCGCCTTGGCATTAGCGGCCAAAACCGAGGAGCGCGGCGCTCAAACGAAGCCCCCGGCGCATTTGCCGGGGTGGAGCTCAGCAGCTAACCCAGCACCGAGCCGCCACCATCACCCTCACCGGGTAGGCGCGGCCTACCCCGCGAAGGGCGGCACCGCTGCTTTCCCTGCCCCCGCCCGGCATCGCCCCGCACACAAACACCGCTGTGGCGGCAGCGGGGTGCCCCGTGGCCGGAGGGAGCGGCTGGAAACTCACCACCCGTCCCCGCCCCGGTGCTGTCAGCGCTGCTCGGCCAGCCGCGGGCTTCGGCGCTGGGGGGAGGGAGCTGCCCGACACCCTGCAGGGGCCAGGCCCGGGTTTGCCCTGCACTGGATGGCACACGGCAGGTATTTAAGGCACAAAGAAAAGTCTCCCGAGATGCCCCAAGCACCCTGCTGCTCTGGGCTTGCTGGCTGCTCTTCCTCCCGAGTCACAAAGCCATCGCAGCCACACCACGGCAAGAAGGAGGGACCAAAAAATCAAGTTACCTGAGCCAGTGCTGGATCAAAATCAAGTTACCTGACCCAGTTTCATTCTGGAATGATTTTATTCTGGAAAGGTGTGTTTTTCCATCACAGCCATGGCAAATCCTGCAGCTGAAATCCTGATTCTAAAAACTTCCAATTGTAGGTACTGCAAAAACTGATTTATTTTTGAATACACTCAATTCCATATGAATTTTCCAGCCTATTTTTAGGTGGTTTCCATAAAAAGCTTTTCCAGGAGACAGTAGATGAGGTCTCCCTGACACACGATGTTCTGTGAGTCTATTCTTAGGAGCATGTTGTGCTAGATGAGGGAATAGTGCCCTCTCACTAACTTTCTGTTCTTTTTTTCCCCTCCTGACTCCAGGTCTGCAGTGATCCCAACCCTCAAAGCTTTAAGCACGGTGTTAATGCTGTTAATTAATTTTTCACAGCCAAGTGCCAGACGATTTGAGAGGGCACGACTGTGTTTACACCCTGTAACACTGACTGCAAACTCAGTTTCTAGACCCAGAAACACCCCCTGGTTTCAGCTGGCACAGAGATAATTCACTTTTTTAGCAGCTGGAAGAGTCAATCCATGTTTTGGATTCAGCAGGAGAGCAGTGTTGAGAGCTCACTGATGTTTTCAGTTGTTTCTAGGAAATCAAGGACTTTCCAGCTGTGTTTTGGTGCTGTGCAGGAGCACCAGAGGCTGGGAGGCAGCAACTAACCAAAATATTCCCTCCACACTCATTTCGGTGCTCACCACAGCGGGGGGGGGGGGCAATTACCGGAGCCATAATCACCCTTCGCAGCAGGGCTCTGACACGGGGAGGGGGTTCTCTTCGCCAAGACCCACGGCGCAGCGGCTGCCACGACCCATTTCACCTCGGGGCACCGCACCGGAGGCCGCGGCGGGGCGGCAGCTCCATCCCGCCCCTCACGGTGCCGCCGCGGCCTAGAGCGGAGCGCGGTCCCCGGGGCGCGGTCGGGCGCGGCCTCCAGCGGCCGCTTTCCCGCGCTGAGGGGGGGGGGGGGGGGGGGGGGGCCCCCCCCCCCCCCCCTTCCCCCCGCGGGGGGGGGGGGGGGGGGGCGGTGCCGCCACCGGAAGCTCCGCGCGGCCACTTCCGGCTGCGCGCGAGCCCCTGGCTGAGGCGAGCCCGCTCCCCGACGAGACAAGATGGCCGGGCTGCCCCGCAGGATCATTAAGGTACTGCCCGCTCGCTCTCCCCTCCCCGCCGCCTCCTCGGGGACCCTCCCCCCCGCGGGACAGGGTGCGGCCGGGCGGGCAGGGCCGGGGATGGGGCTCGGCGGCGGGCGGCGGGGGCGGCGGCCGGGCAGGGCCGCTCCTCAGGCCTCCTCCTCCTG